>PNEQ01117014.1:20111-37610 GCA_003012365.1 Medauroidea extradentata | reverse complement strand
TGTAGTATGCGGCTTGTCGTCTGCGGCAAGGTACGGTTCAGCATGCTACATGTGTCGCTGTGAGTAGCATGCGGCTTGTCGTCTTCGGCAAGGTACGGTGTAGCATGTTACATGTGTCGCAGTCTGTAGCATGCGGCTTGTCGTCTGCGGCTAGGTATGATGCAGCATGCTACATGTGTTGCCGTGTGTCGCATGCGCTCCTTGTGGAGATGTGTAGCATGCCACAAACTCAATTCCACTTTAGCGACAATTTCCTGGTCGATTCTAGCAAATAAGGATGCATTTACAGATGATTGCGGCTGCAGCTTTTATTGTGGTTGCGAATGGTTGCACAAAGAAACGGCCACTGTGTTGGAGGAGAGATGTATTAATTACACCGCAAGAGAGACAAAGCGAATTTTATGACAAGTTGTGAGCTGACGACAATCACATTTAAGAAATTTTGTGAGGAAGAGCCAGGAAGACTTCGATATTTTCCTTCAGAAGATTATGCCCATTATAACAGAGTGCGACACCAACTTTCGTGAAGCAGTACCACCAAAAGCGCAATTGTTGATTACGCTCAAATTTCTCGCAAGTGGTGACAGTTACGCGTTTTTATGTTCTTAATTTGTTTCGTGTTTTGTAATTTAGCACCTCACGAATCGCACCAGAAGTCTGCAGGGCAGATGTGTTGAAAAATTAATGTTAAAATCGATTACTTTTGCACCATAGCCCTGAATGTACAGTACTTACGTGAAAAATAGTTGATGCGTTGTCGCACTTATTTAAACTTAATAATATTGCAAAATCATTGGTGAAAATATTCACTGCGTTCCAATTGTTTCATTAATAAACATTCTAGGCAGAATAATTAACCCAAGGTCCCATAGAAATATCAATATTTATTTATTCACTTCGCATTACAGTCCATAAGGTACTTATGTGAAGGTTCTCCCAGTCTCAACTATCTACAACTCTTAGGACTTACTTTCATAAGCTCTGCACCGTCACATACTGAGGAGATGGTTTTTCTTGGAACATCTGTGTCAAGAAGAAAGGTGAGCAGGTCATACCCGAACCACAATATTCCTTTCACTGGTGATGCGCCTCTACCCTTTCGCAGTCTTGTGCGCTCTCGATGGAAGGCTGAACGCAGGTTTTTAATCTTATTTTCTACTTCTTCAACACTACACTCGTATTGATTTTCAAATCGTTTAAAAGTATCAATTTTCAGTTTATTGTTTTAAGACACTCCTAACGTTACATTCCATAGTTCAGGACAATACGACAGTCTTCTGTAAACTGAACAGTTTTTTCATTGGACAATTCCATACTGTCGCACATAATTTGCCGCAGCGATCCACATACTGCTGGTTCGAAGGCGACACAGGTTTGTGAAATGCGGCAATATTGTCGGCCCGGCACATGGCGACATGTCGCGTGCGTCATTGTCGCACGTCACATGGCGCAATGTGTTGCCTCGGTTGAAAGTAGGGTCGCATGTACGTTAGTACTGCACGTTATTCGTTGCCAAAATGTTGCCTCAGAGGAATTTTCCTCATCCTTATTAATATAATGTAAAAATGTGTGTTAGCCTATCCAGAGGGTCCTGTAAAATTTATATTTTATTTCCGACACAAGCTATAATTTGAGATAATGGCTAGAGGCACGTAAATTTCGCAGATACATTCCAGGTCAGGTTGAACGCCAACTATGTATACTACATTGTCATGTCTGTGACTTGCTGGCGGCTGTCACGAAACGCGTTTGACTACTGCAAGCCAGTAATAAATAAGGAAATAATACGAAGTGCTATCGCTTGCTACCTGCTTGTACTGTTATAAGCCAATAGATAACCGATTGTGGCCAGTGGGTGTATAGGACTGACAAGTCTAGGCTGCTGCCAGATGAATCCACGAAATTGACGTACCTCTAATAATGGTGTATCGTGGAAAATTTGACTGTCAGCTGGTTTTCAATGTACGTTCAGCGTATGAAAATATTACTGGCTTTCGCTTGTACGTGAAGCTGTTGCCTTATTTGACTATGCCAATAAGAACACCACTTTTAGAACACTTGATGCCTGTTATTGGAATACAGACAGCTACGTTGAGACAGGCATTCACTGAATCATACACGTCACAAGAAACTACAGTATTTTCAAGGGTAGATTGGCACAAAAAATTTCCCCGATATTCCACCATCTCTAGCTATAACTCAAACAAATGAAAGATCGCATATGTTTCGGAATCGGACCTTTGCTTATTTTATGACTTCTGGAGGGAGCTGAACAAATGATTAAAGAAGAAAACTAATTACAGGCCCAATCATTTGATAATATTATTCCAGCGAGCTGAAAATATGCAACTGCCGTTTACTTCAGCAGTAAACCGATTTCATTGAAGGCTAACCATATGGACCAGTGAACACGAGAATATTTCCGTTCTGTGTCTATACAGGATCAGTCAGTATGAAGTGTGCAAGTTATTTGGGGTGATAATTCATAAATATTATGATGATGAGCTTGCAGCCTGGATACTGCTTGTTTGCACCAGGGAAGTACGCGAGGCTGACATTGCGGTGATTCGCCATTGCTTTCTGCTAGATGAGAATGAAGGGACTGTACAACACCCAGTCCTCAACACGGGGGGGGGGGGGGAGTGTAACATTTCTTCCCCGACCCGGAATAGAACATGAGACCCTCATTATCCAACTACCAGGTGTTCTAACCACTGTAGTTGCCGCGGTGGCCGAGGGATCAGACCTCTCGGCTCTCACCAAGGCGATCCGGGTTCGAATCCCGGCGGGGTCAGTCCCCGTATTTTCGCACGTGGGGATTGTGCCGGACTATGCCGTTGGTCGGTGGGTTTTCTCGGGGATCTCCCGTTTCCCCCCGCCCTTTCATTCCGGCGCTGGTCCATACTTATATCATGTCACCCCCACCAGCGCTGACCAAAATATCTCACTCACTCTGACCATTGAGCAAGTGTTTGGACCTTATAAAACGTAAGTAGAAAATATATTTTTTTTAAATATTTTTCCCCGTAGAGTGAATGTACAATAGATGAAATGACAAAAGCTACACCGAATATCTTCTTTAACAATTACATTTCTTTAAATGTGATATTAATACTGCTTTATATTATCTGCGCATTACGTCTTGACGACCGAACTCCCTAGTCACTGTACGGTAATATACGCGTCATTGTGAAAACATCCATCGTGAATGATCCCGCATACGTCACCCGTCATTATACGAAGCACTGATTGAATAACACAATCCATTTTGTCGAAATTACGTGTCCTTTGTTTAATTATCCATTAATCTAACATAATTTTTAATGTAGTAAGTTTTGTTCTGGCAGTTTGCTCATTGTGAAAGGATGCATTATACGAAGTAAAATTTTACAGGTTTATGATGACGTTGTGTACTATTAAATAAAACAAACCAAATAAATGTGTATAAACATACAGCCTAAATTCAGGCGTCATTAAGTAACATAACGCTCGTATCAAATGCATAGGACACGCTGTTAGATGTGGCAGCGTGGTAATTGTATGGCACAAAAACATCTACGACGTAAGCGTGAGTGAGGGAGAGATTTTGATCAGCGCTCAACATCGAGATGTTTAGCGCTGGTTAATGGTGACATGAAGTGAGGGTGGAGCAGCGCCGGAACGAAAGCGCAGAGGTAACGGGAGTTCCCCGAGAAAAGCCGCCTTTACCAACGACAACGACACGGTTCCCACACGCGAAAATCCGGGAACCGACGCGGGAATCGAACCCAGATCGTCTTGATGGGAGGCGAATGGTCTGACCATTTGGTGACCGCGGCACTTACGGCATAAGCGTCAGTGTTCATGAAGTGGAGTGGAAATGTCACAGGGAAGGAACAGAATGGGGGAGGGATCGCTTTGGATATGAAAGTTTTTTATGTTATACAACAAGGAAAATTTACACTTCAGTAAATTGAACTCGCTCTAGACGGATTGGTCTCTTTTCCTGTTGGACACAGGCGGATATCCAATAAGTTTTGTAACCATTGATGTTATTAACTTTACAAGTCTTTACAAGAAAATAAGCTCATGTTTCCAAGTTTATAGGTTTTAGTTTACTGGCTTATACCAGTCAACTCGTCGTTTCTTTCGCAAGAATTATGAGTAGGGACAACTGGTTTTAGCCACGGTAGTAGAAGAACAGGTCTGGACACTCGCCTATCTAACAATGTATTTTGCTTGACCCCCTTGTTGTTTGGCTGTAGTTCGTCAAGTTACCGAGAATGTCGTACTTTTTGGTGCTGTAATTCGGGCGGTCGGACTGAAACTCCGCCCTCTTTTTTTCATTTGTTACACATAATTTGTGGAAATATGGCGTTCAGTGCAAACTTTTTGAATGTACATATATAACTTCTTCATCAAGAATGTGGTTTTGCGAAAGTGTGAAAAATTTAATTACTCAATGGAACACTCTCGAGTGCTAATTCATAAAAAGGGATCCCTAAAATCAAGTATAGACGCTCACGAAACAATAGCAATTAAACTATTTTAATAGACTCTCCATTAAAAAGAGAGAACAAATCTTAATTAAGTGTAGAATCTGTAAATTACTGCAAACATATTAATTTCTAGTAAATTCTTCTTGTATATAGTTCAACCCCATCATTTTTAATTTAATTTATTGTATTGTCGGCTACTACTGCCAAAATTGAAACTTCAAATTACTTGTACTAGTATGTAAGATTAACTTTCCAATACTGCTAATAATTTTCAAACATTATATTTATAATAATAGACAAGTTCTTGTACATCTAATCTAGTCACCATTATTTTTGTAAATTATGTATGTTTGTTATATTCATGTATATGTACACTTCCATTGTTAGAACTTTTTTCCATCTTCTAAATGTGCATAAAATGAGTTTAAATAGTAGTCATAGCATACAAATATTTTCAAGTAGATTTTGTTATAAAAAAATTGGTAACAACACGCCATAGTATCCACATTTGTCACCATGTATTCAAGCATACCCTATACCCTACCTACAACTACTTCCTGTCTTGGCCAGTTACCCTACAGTTTACCGACGCTGTCCAACCCTTCGCCAGTGCCGGAGATGTCGAACTATACCATGGCCAACCCCCATCAACTCGTCACCCTCTGTGTTCTCGCCGCTACGCTACATTCTACCCAGTCACGAACCGACAATCTACGGACCATCCAACCAAGAAGATGAACTTCTTCAACGCTACGTCTACAACGACTACTTCTCATCACTTTTCCTTATTTCCTATATAGAACATTTAGTTTCACTCGCCGCCACCTGTCATGCGTTTCGCCTGACATACAGGGTGGACTTCTTCACACTGTACCAATCTTCTTCTGCAATGTTCTACATCCACCGTCTCACCCGACGAGAAAGGGACTTCTCGTCCAACGTTATTTTGGAGGTGATGTTACGGTGTCGCAATCCCGCGGCGTCGGTGGCGTCGCGGAAGAGTAGGAAGACGATCGCACAACCCCGCGGCGTCAGTGGCGTCGCAGGACGGCAGTAAGTGGGTGCTGGGTAATCAACAAGTCACCAAAAAGTGGCGGATTGCGGCAACAGTGGTATCCCAGGAATCCGATGACTCGAGAAGTTAAGTGGGTCTTAACACTTACCCAACACCTTGCAAACTCCTGGATTCAGCATGGATTGCTCCGCCTCTGGGCATAGCTTGGAGCCAATCAGAGGGGAGGATTTTGACGGCCTGGTGGGGGTGCGAAGAATGGTATGGACATCGAGCTGGCTAACCGAGGGGAGTTGGAGAGGAGAGTCGACTAGATAGTCTTCTGCTCGGGCGGCGACCGACCTAGGGACTCTGGGTTCGAGTCTGGGTGCGACCCTCTGGCTAGAGAACTAGCACCAACGGCGGCACGAGCGGTGAGTTCCTGTTGGTTTAGGGAAGGAGAGCGATCATTTACCTATCTCCTGTCTCGCCTTACCCTAACCCTTCCACTCGCCTCTATTTCTGTATTGCTGTTATTCCTTGTTCTCTACTCCAATAAACTCTTGTTACCTTTCATCTCTAGCTTATTTATTTTCCCCTTACCAGGCAAAACTTTGTAACACAATGTTAACGTTATAAAATAAACAAAGATTTCTGGAGCCATGATTTAAAATTGTGAGAGAAGCAGTATTTCATAAATTGATTAAAAATACGTTTTGATAAATTGTTTATCTTAGTGGGAGGGAATTGGGCGGAGTTTGAGCTCGACCATCCGGATTATATCGCCAAAAATTTATAGCATTTTCGGTCTCTTGGTAAACTGCAGCCAAACAACAAAGGGGTCAAGCTTCCAGGCGAGTGTTCAGACCTGTTCTTCTACGTCCGTGGTTTTAGCGCAAATATTTCGCAACAACTTGTTTCAGTGATTTACGTGCACATATGTAGTCCTGCCTCGAGTTTGATGATGGGATTCTTCCCGCTCGTCATAGACGTGTGGAGTTGCAGGAACTGATTGTCACAGTCAAATAAGTGGCACCTTTACACAAAGGCATTTTGCTTACAACCATATACCAGAACTGCATAAGTGAACATAAGACATGGAAAGAAAGCGGCGCAAAAAATTTTTCGCCAATGTCAGGTGGTCCTTAGTTAAAATAATACATCTGTTGGTGGTTTCTACATTACTATACTGAATCACACTTTTTAAAATTCCCCTCTCCATGTGACTGTGTCAATTGTGTAATGTCTAGAACCAGGCTCTACAGTTTTATGCAGACGGTGTGTGGTGACTGGTATCTATACTACGAACAGCAGAATGTCCAATATGTGTTTACAGCCGGTTGCCTCCTCGCCCATGCTTCCCCAATTCCCTGTTAAACCAGCCGCCTAGACGTGGCGCGCGAACGATATTAATGAATCTACCTGCCTTGCCACTATGAACTTTCACTGAAAAATTAATGTTAAAATTAATTAACTATCAATAGACCAATTAAAACGAATACCGAAAGTGGAGGTGACTATACACACGTTGGGTGACTTAGAACACATAAGGTGACTTTGGAACATTACAAAAAAATTAATTTTTTTGGGTTACATGTCTGCCCTGAACAGTGAAAATTACTTACGATAAATTCTGAATAGTTAATATACCAATTACATTTAATTAATATTTACTCCCAGTTCACATTTATGGAAAATGAAAGTAGCATAACAGTGTACGGAACGCTTTCAAACAAATAAGTTTTATAAGGTACATATCTTTCCTCAAGAATTACTTAAAAGTAAAAAACTTTCCAAAACGAATACTATAGTTCATAGTTGTTTTTGTGAAATAAACATGTTTTGATTCACTTTCATGTAATGTGAATAGAAAATGAAGCTGTGCTAAAATTAAAAGATGTTGCTAGTATTCGTGAAGAAGTTTATTTTAAAGTGATTCCTTCATATTTGATCATAGTAGAGTAATTTATTTAAAGGTTTGTTTACCCATGTAACTTGCTGAGAGCAAGATTTGTAAGCAGAGCCTTTTACAACGAAACTCTGAACATTGCGTTCACAATTACAGATCGAGAATATTTCGATTTTATTTAAAGAAATATGGTATTAGAGTCCATTTTTAGGGTTGTAAAACTCGTATCGAGAAAATTGATATCACGCTTGAAATTTAAACTCTATAGGCTACCAAAATACACACTTTGTCCAGACACATCTATATAAGGATTTGTTCAACTGTTTTGATTGTTTCAGCAAATGTAAGGTACCAAAATAACAACTTCGTAAATCACAAATGTGTGTAATCATGTTAAAAGAGCCTAGAAAAACAAATGGAATTATATTTAAGACGACGAACAGTCTTGTGTGTATAGCATGTAACATAAGCATTGACTTCTCGTCGCATTTTACCAATTTTTTTTTTGGTAATATTACAAAAAAAATTTTCGAACTTCATTGCTAAAACTATACTAGCTCAACATGCTATAAATAGGTGGGAAACTTGTGTAAATTGTCTGTAAGTGTCCATAATTTGTTCTGTATTGGTACATTTCCAGCGATATTTGTATATTTAAAAATTTAGTTTTCAAAAGTACTTCAGATCTTTAAAGTGTTCGTATTAAATTATGTTTATCTACACAGCAGTGTATAGGTAACGTTAAAATCGTTATCAGTTGCATTATGAAGTACCTAATCCATATGATGATTTTAAGAGTTTAGCGGCCTGCTAGTTGAACAGTCCTGGTGTACAAGTAATTTTTTTCCTTCCTGTTTATACTCTGTTTCGTCTAACTTCAGTAAACTTTTCGCAATTCTTTTGATACGAAATGTTAATACTACGTAACGCCGGCCGCAGTGCAAGACAACATTTGTTGTTCATACGCTAGACCAAATGTTCTGGGTTCACTTTAGAACCTATAATGTACTGACATTGCATTCCAGGAACTTTCAAAACTAACTGAAGTCATGTGAAACAAATAGTCAGCAAAATACTTAATTGCCACTTGCAGCTAACCTCAGATCCACCACTGTTCACGTCGGGCGGGTAGAAGATTGTGTCTGTAGAAACGCCAGCATTGCAGGAGACAGAAAACTGTAATTTTAATATCAACCTCTTTACGAGTTTATAAATAATTGGGCAGTGAAAAAAAATTAATTCCAAATAATTTATTTCGGTTTCAATCATTGATAACTCTTTTAAGTGGAAAAAACAAATCAAGACATACCTACTGATGATTATTTACTTATCCTTGTATCCGGACTACTGCCGTTATTGTACATATTGGATAACTCTTTTAATAATTACGCGTTTAGTCAACTATAATTTTAATAAGTTTAAATTAATAACACAATTTGGCTACTGAAATAAAGGTTATTCACAGTTCCTTGAAAATATATGTATATTACGTGCGATCATAAGAATTTCTCTCTAAAATTTCGACTGTATCAGTATCTCGAGTAACACAGTTATTTTTATTTAATTTCATTTGAGCGCTATCGGTTAGATGTTAAGAATTCATAACTCTATGCAGCAATTTAATATTCCACTGTATACATGACGTACAAATTCTTTGATTTAAAGCAGTGATGGTTTTTTTAGAGTATAAATCAAAAATATTTGTTTGAAGAATCGATTAGATGTGTGTGTTCTTTAACATTTTTGCCCTAAATTTGCATTAGGCCTATACTACTAAATGGAATTTTTAAACAGTGATATAAAACCATTGGTATTCATTTTTTTACCACTGTTTACAAATTGCATTTAACGCATAAATCAAATTTAGTGATAAAATGTTCATTAACACATACATTAAAATGGTTCTTCAAACAAAAATTTTTGATTTATACTATAAAACAATTATTATGGCATTGAAATAAAGAATTTGTACATCAGATGTAAAGTGGAATCTTAAGATGGCGTGGTACATAATTCAATGCCAAAAGCATTAATCTATAATTGTAGGTTTCTTGAAGCCAATTTGCGAAAATTAAACAATAGCAATCCTAGACAATAGTTTTAGCCAACGTTTTAAACAAAATTGTTTCCAGTGTTACGAACTTCTGAGGCACAATCTCTGAAGCCGGAACATCGTGCATTTAACTGCAGCGCAAGAGATCACGCGTAACGAATTAGTAATTCTGGATAAATATTTACTCATAAAGTTTACAAATACTATTATCTAGGATTGTCATTTAACATTTTATCAATATTGGCTTCGAAAAAAGCGTAGGAATCAATTGATATTTTCATTGTTTATTTAGCTACAATGCACTCTTTAAGTGTCACGATCAGGTCGGGGGAAAATTATATTTTCATACGAGACCAACCTTAAATAACATTTAAACACATTCATGTTGAATTCAAGGTTAATTGACAAGGGATGGTTGGTCATGAAAACATAAAATATGCTTATTTACGTAAATACGCAGAAAACTTTTATGCAATTTTTCTTTTACAAGCGACCACGAAGTTATAAGATCTCCGTGGTAAAAAGAAATAAAAACGCCAATGTGCATTTACAATTTCATCCATCAATATAAACAAATTATAAAATAAAACAATATTATCAAGTCTAATATTCTATTGAGGCACGATTTCATCACGTCGTGTAAAACTGAGATAGCATGCTCCAGATCGGGGGAGAGAGAGAGAGAGAGAGAGAGAGAGAAAGTAGAGAAAATAAGGGTTGGGGAGAAAGATGGATGAAAGAAAAGAGGATATTTCCCATAGGTCAAATATAAATGACTGCCTTGCCAATGATTTGCGGTTTTCATTTTGCAGTCCGAAATTGAGGGGTTGTTATTAGGTAAATTGCTATTAAACGTTTCTTGTTGCTAATTGCAACAAATTACCGTCTTTTAAAAACTATCCGTTTAAGAAAAAAATATATATTTATTTATATTTTTGCAGTTATCACTTTACCAACTACGTTAACGGTTAGGCAAAGCGAGGAAAGATGGCACGGGAGGAGAGTTGGCGCACTAGTTGAATTAACTGTCTAGAGATAGCGCAACATGCAGTCGCTCAGTATAAATAAAGCTGTAGGCGTGTTGTGTGTGGTGATAGATTCATGAGTATTTCCTGTCAACATTTCACAAGTGGTTCGTGTTTCAATGTTCCACGTGGTGATGGTAATTATCAGCATTTTCAATTCACTTATATGTATTTTCTAGCTAGCATATAACGAAGTGTGATGACTGACATGTGAAGGTTTGTGAGTGAGTAGGGTGCGTAGGTATGTCATGTACAAGATTACAGACCAGCCGCCATATTCTCCAATGTAAAGGAGGGGTGTTTCATCTCTCCTACCCAGTTAGGATAGATGGCTCAGCAGTCGAGGTAGGTGAGATGGCACACACTTTCAACTGCTTGATCTGTCATTGAATGAATATGTGGCTTAGAACAAAGACGTGTAATGAATCAGGCCAAGGGGAGGAGGGGTGTGGGCTTTACGTCTTGTCAACATCGAGGTCATTAGAGACGGCATAACGAATTATTCAGGTGAATTTTTGCCCAACGAGTAATTATCGCAGGGGTAAATTTACAGTTGGCTTCGGCGTGGTAATAATAAAGTATGCATTTGTGGGCTAAATTTGGTACCTTGATTAAACATTGTTTTGAATATGACATTATTGCAAATTATGAACTTAACATTTTTTCCAACCATTTGGTAAATGTTTGTTTTAAATGGCAGACAAGGAATGTGATGAACTACAAATAGCGTAGAAATTGGTTGTGAGAAACTTAAATTCTGCAATGGCAATATCCACAGTAAATCATATTTTATCCGTATTCGTCGGGACTTAATTGTGTTCAAGGGGGGGGGGGGAATCATAATGTTATATTTGCATAAAACAGTGTTAGTTTTGAACACGTTACTTGAGAGTACATTATCCTGTTACAAAAAGAAAATTGGCTCAGTGGCTCAGCCAGTTTTCCATAACGGCATATCAGAGTCAAAATTTGCATGTTTTTTAGTTCATACACCCACCGAAAAATAATTAATATAATGAAACGAAATAATTCACAGAGAAAGTACATGCCCCGGGCCAGGGCTTTAAGTATGTAAAACCCCATCCAAACAATGTTTTGTATTTTTAACTAAATTTCTGAAATGTTAAAAATATTTGCTACTTTTAAAAAATATTTTTATTGGATTTTTATATACTTACGGCTCTGGCTTGAAACATTTACTTTTACCGAAATTTTTGGTTTCATTATGTTGATTGGTTTACATGTGGTGTATGAACTAAAAACGTACAAATTTCGACTTTTAAATGTCATTATGGGAAAACTGGCTGAGATAATATTTATGTACCAGGATAATGTACTCGCCAAGTAACATCTACAAAACTAACACTGTTTCATACAAATATAAAATTATGGTTTTTCCCCACTTGAACGCATTTAACCAAGTTTAGATAATAGACGTTTCCGGAAAATAGAAAGATCAAGATAATACTAAAGCAGAATACCCATTATAAAAAATAAATAATAAAATAAATTAAAAGCAAATATGGCACTAATCAAAAAACTTTTCAAGTGGCCGGGGTGCGACAAAGAAAACATGTAATAAACTTTTTTTAATAAAATAAATATATATTTATTTTTAATTGAAAAAGTAAAAGTTTTAGTACGAAATTTTCATTGTTTCGCTGCTAATTGGATAATCCGCCCACAGATAGAGTCATGTAGCCTAAGTAGGGCCTTGTTATTCTGAAATACGTAAGACGTACTTAAGAGGAAAAAATGCTTCAATTGCTGCAAGAAAAGTAAAGACAATGAACAAGAAAACAGGCCGCCTTATAAGAGAGTTAAAAAAATATACTATAAAAATCACTGGATGGAGAGAATATCAAGAATAAACTGCTCTACAGCTAAAACGTAAATCACGACAGACTACTCAGAAGCGTATAAAATATGACTAATCATCTTCATCTGAAGACTGCGAATTTCTACTGGCAGATGACATCTCAGAAGGCTTCGATGAAGATGAGTGTGTTGAATGTTCCGAGCTCTACTCGAATACCAAATCTCTATCAGACTGGATAAAGTGCAGCAAATGTTTCAAATGTGCGGTGTGCGGCAGATTGGAAAATAAGGGAAAACGTAAAAATTTAGGTCCTTAACGTGCTGTATATCTACTGTGTTTTGAAGTTTTTCTATTTTGATAATTTTTACTGAATTGGTTATTGAGTTTCAAAATGATATTTGTATTGCTGCAATCCAAGCCTAATTAAGGGAAGATTTTGCTGGTTATTATGATACTTTATGATCACAGTTTTTTAATCGATAACAAGGACTTGTCATCTCCTCTGGCAATTTGTAGCATTAAATTTTGTAGTACCATCTCTCCTATACTAGAGTGCAATCTTACCTACCCTATTAAGAGAGATGGCACAAATGTAGACTTATAAAACTTACCTCGTAGAATATATAAATCAATGTTGTCGCATCATTCTAGTTTGTGTGGTCATTCTAGGCATAATAATGAACTGATGTGTGCAAACACGGTCAATTATTGCTATAAATATATTCCTTATGATTTTTCTTTTAATTGTGTGCCATCTCTCCTCGCTTTACATTAAATGTTCTGAGATGATAACAGTAAAACGATGAAATCACCAATAAGTTATGCTTTACCTAATACGTTCCTGTTATTTACCTTAAAACTGTTTTTTTTTTTTTTGCAGTAAGGTTAACTATGAATGATTTTAAAATTGATGGACCTGATACATCGGACAATTCCTCTACTGTGTAATTTAAATATATATATTTTTTTTTCATAATTATTTTCTTTAAGTATTTAATGCTGAGTATTTAAACACTTAGATGTCAAAACCTGTATCTACGCCCAATTACAACAGACATTTATGCGTTTTCAATAATCGCTATAAGAAAATCTGCTCTTAGGTAGTTCGTAACCAATGGCATAAATAATGATGCATGTAAATTTTACATAATTCATAGTTTTAGTAACCTTGAATATATTTTTAACTATCAAGTTTACTAACCGTAAAATAACAAGGCTTGAATGAATTCTTAAAAGAAAGCAGAAGCCATATATATATATATATATTAAATTCTTTCTCTGCTTGTTTTAACTCTCTGTACTAAAAAGTAAGAATGGGCTTTGAATAGAAATGTTAATTCAAATTATATTGTAAGTTATATGCGTTCTGAATATGAAAAACGCGTAACTCACATTCTGGAAATTCGTATAATTGCCTTTCCCTAACAGCAATAATCTTAATTGCATTAACGTTTACTCATGGCGTCACCACAGCACAGACACCACCTAAGTTACAGTACATTCTCGTAAAGGACTTTGGTCGCTTTCATTTTAATCAGCAGTTTCATATACTTACTGACTAAGAATTGTTTAGAACATTTACTAGCGTAAATGAATTATATTAATTTTAACGTAATTATTTCATATCATATATAAACCTAAATAAAAATCATCAAAATGCCTTTTAAAAAATGTTCGCCTATTTAGCTCTTCATTGTTAAGAAATATTATCCACTTTTCACCACAGAGAACCTCTATACAATAAACTTTCAAAATTTTGCGATAGCTTAAGGCGTATATCAGAATATTGTGGGAACGATTGTGCAAATGTACCAGTCAATAAAATATTAATTTCATTTAATTTATTTAACAAGTATTTATCACGGTTAACGTATTACTTTACGGCGGGGTGGGGAAGGAGAGTTTTGATACTCGTTATGACAGAAATATATTTCTGAAATGCTGGTCCACTACTTGACGTTTGGTCAAATTAAACAGGATTAAATACAAATATGTATTAAATGTACCTCTATAAAATTGTTTACCAAAATGTACGTGTAAATGAGTGAATTTTGACGGCTATCTTTAATTTGGTTGCCAAAACATCTAAATTATTAATTTTTCTTTAAGTCAATATGCTTGTAAACATACGTGGTAAATATATCATAGTTAGAGCCACGATTTTATGGCGAAAAGATTTTTGCATCATTTGGTTTCAAAGCCTTATGTTGACATCCTCAACTGTGTTTCATGGTCAGTGATTGGACGTTTTATCTGTCACTTGTCTTGAGGTTCTACTGACAAATCACAGACGTATTGCGTCACAATATCCTTATTGTTATGGTGCAGTCCAATGAGGGACGTGTCTGAGTAAAGACCCGCTGCCAATAGCCGTGAAGCAAGCTGCCGAGGTGCACGCGAGACGTTGAAATAACATGTTGCAAAAATCATTTCGCGACAAAATCGTGGCTCTAGTAATAGTAAATGAATGGGGATGTTGCCTTTTTTTTGCAATTCTACATTTATTTAAACTTTAGGTTTAATTTAATGGATAACGGCACTACACTTTCTTTATTAGCGCCAGTTGATCTTGAAAAAAAACGTAAATAAAAAGAGCGTATATTTTAGCACGGTACAAACCTATGCTGGCATGTAGATGTCCCTGTGACGTCATTGGACTTGTTATTTCATGTCAGTTTACTCTAACTGTACACCAACTAAAGTTTCATTCCTGAAATTGCGTTCAATCCAGTTGTTTGCGTAAGAGAGGGTATAGCTGTGACTCCGAATAGTTACAAGTGTCTATACCAGCTATGTGTGAAGCAATACAATTAAATTTATTCCAAATACAATATTTACTAAAGCGCAGTGGGGCAAAACAGCATGAACTGCGTAGATTCTAAAAACGAAACCTGAAACAGTCTATTAGCGAAAAAAAGTATAGTTTAAGTATTCAATGTTTATAGCAACGTATTGGGCACCGTATGACATAGTAAGTATGAAATAAATAAATTATTTTATGTTAAAAGTTGCGACTAAATTTTGACTTCTGTTAAATGTATTGTGTTTTTCTGTTCCAATGTGTGGCCGCCCCGCCTGTAGAAGCGGCTTAGCCAATAGGCGAGTTCAAGGCACCTGTAATTGGACGGTAATTCGAGATGTGGGCAGGGTTTTGCGAAATGCTTGAATCGATGGCACCACTGCCACGGCGGTTTTCACGGTCGCTCATAACGTAACAATAACTGGAAAGAAAAATTTATTTATTATAATTAACTTAATGTGCTATAGTATTTTCACAACACACACAATCGGAACTCTAGGTCACCAGTCTGTAAGAACCAGTAAGCTTGCTTAAACGCATTCAAAGTGTTAGCTCGATAGGTTCACTATTTGGATGCGTGCGACCATCATACGGTAGACTTTAAACCAAAATGTAGACCTGTTATTCTTGAGCGGATTTCACCCAGTGAAATGAATTCGTAGCAAGATATCATTACTCCGGAGTTTGAATTAAACTGACATAAACTCAAACTTACTGTCTTCACTCCTCTCAACTCAGTACCAGTGAAAATTCTTCGTTATTAACTAAGAAAACCTTCAACTGCAACGGTTCATGCATTGTCAACGACCAAATTTTAAGAGTTAGCTTTTAAGTAACTGGGTTCGTTAAATTTACCCAGTTTTTATTGAGTCAGTGTAAAATTACAAATCCTATTATAATGCTTCACGAGCGGGCGGCAAACGAAAACAACTGTCCAGTTACGTCATACGCGTGTAATTCAATAAGAATGTGTTTTCAATCTTTTGCGGCGGCGTCTGAAAACATTAAAATTTTAAAGCTCATTAATTTTAAAATTAATATACGCACGTAATTATTACTTTACGTGGTTGCGTATGGTCAGAGGTAGGCCTACGTAAATTTCGCAGATACATTCCAGGTCAGGTTGAACGCCAATTATGTATACTTCATTGTCATATCTGTGACTTGCTGGCGGCTGTTACGAAACGCGTTTGACTACTGCAAGCCAGTAGTAAATAAGGAAATAATGCGAAGTGCTATCGCTTGCTACCTGCTTGTTCCGTTATAAGCCAATAGATAATCGATTGTGGCCAGTAGATGTATAGGACTGACAAGTCTAGGCTGCTGCCAGATGAATCCGCGAAATTGACGTACCTCTACATATGGTGCGAAACTATTTCGGAAAAATCATGTAAATAACGTACGGTTTTTCTAGATACCATTGCAGTTGTGTGAAAATAATATATTTCGGTAGGCAATATAATAATTCATTAAAGTGACATAAATTAAAATTATTTCTGTCAACTCTCTGAGTCAAACAAACATTAAAAAACTTATATGTTTTGGTTCAAGCTGAAGCGAAAATTTATGTATCGTGCTTCCTTTAAGTGTTTTTATGACGTAAGAATAAAAATTTTGCCCCATAGTGTTTCGTTCATTCGTCGTCACTTGTTCAAGTGGCTTTCACGACTTCTACATGTCCAAGGGAATGCTCGTTTACTCGTTTTCAACGTTAAGTACAAAAATAGCCTTCTTGCTCGTCGAGTGCTATCCTGTGTATCACGGACAATAATATAACTGACTGTATTATTAACCCATCTCAGTAAATGTTTCCTGAATGTCAGTTGTTTTTCACTGAGTTAATTATTATTAATCTGCTCGATGGGATGGCAGCACAGTCAGCATTAATGCGTTGTCGCAGTAGCTACATATTTGGGACTGACTCCGCATAAATTACATATTTCAGGTGACCTAATCGGCAGAGATATACTTGTCGACGTCCTGAAGATTAGTGCGGCCATCCAGAGAGATACTCATGCGTTTCTTAAGATATGTCCGTTACAAATGTTTTGTTTTTGGTATTCTCAGTGCTTGCCTTCTGCTACTAGTCCCAATTGTTGAAAATTATTTTATTTGGAGAAAAACTAAAAACGAAAAAAATACAAAAAAAATTGGGGGGGGGGAGAAGAGTAACAGCTTGCCATATAAGAGCCATGCAATTTTCTATGCGGACATTAAGATATTTGCATTAAAATTCAACGCAAATGCTTAGTTTAAGAGCAAGACGTACGCAAGCAATACGCCTTCTAACGTGCAAAGTACACTCACAGCAGCATAAAATGAGCCAGAGGCTCATCAGAAGAAGGTGTGCATATATATATATATATATATATATATATATATATATATATATATATATATATATATATATATATATATATATAT
>PNEQ01117014.1:0-20011 GCA_003012365.1 Medauroidea extradentata | reverse complement strand
TATCTGTGTTTCATAAATAATAATCTTGCATGTGCGAGAAAACTCAGGACCGAACGAGGGGCACCCTGCTCGTGCAAGAATTCTATTTCTAGCGCATGCATTTTTCAGGGGAGCAATTTCCGCATTACCCTGGTCCAACCCAACCCTCACCCCTCTTAACCCGGCCGTCCACGCCGTTTCCCGGGGCCTCGCCACCTCCGACGTGTCGCCAGGGGTGGGTATCTGTGCCTCCTAGGTTTATATAGCCCCGGCGACGAGGGGTTGTTTTGTAGTCACGACCCTCGAGTGCTGTCAGTCGACTAGGGGTGGACTTGTTTGCGCAACTACCCCTTCCCACACCCCTTCAAACAACTCACCGCCATGTCCTTCGTTCCAGCCCGCCTGCCGTCCATTTTGTTTTCGATCCGTGTGCTGTCAGGTAGCTCGGCCCGTTTCCAGTCCCTGCTATACTATAGCTGCAGCTGGCTATGGAAATAAACTTTCCCGTTCACCACCACCCCTACCCTCTTCGGCTGCATCATCCACTACTAACATAATACTAAAAGTAGAAGCATAAAAAATCGAATAACGAATACAGCACTCGATGGCGATGAATACATATATGCGCCATTGAATGATTATTCGTTGAGCCAGCGGTGTGTAACGGGATTATTCTCACGGGCGGTGCTGTAAGTACTGGGCATATATGTACGTATATGACAATAGATCTCAGACATGTTTTTAGTTCAAAAACGCCAGTACTTGAAAGTCATGTGTGAGTATACATGTATGCAGGTTTACTGCAACATTATAATTTATAATAAAATTTAAGTGGGTTTTGTGCTCCGTTATTTCAGAGCTCTTTAAAATGATAAGCGTAAGCATAACAAATAAAATTAAAAAGAAAAATTTTTTATCTGCCCACAAGGAAACAAATACCCAACAAAGTAAAACATTGTTTATTATTGTATGACAAGGTGGACCAAAATCCCCCGTTTTGGATTCTTTCACAAATGGCTTTCGTCTAATTACCTTACTGTTGGAGGACTCGTTTCCCGTCAACGGGGATCAGGGTTCTATTCCAGAAGGTTCAACTAGGATTTTTGCTTGTGCGCGAATCGCGTCAGGTTATTTTGGTGCTCCACCGTTCCCCGCGTCTCTTTCTTCCACTCAGACAAGCCAATTTCTTTCTCATATCGCTCCTAACCAGCACTGGAAATTTCTCTTCCATACCCTAACCAAATTATCTTTACTTCGAATCATTTGAGAAAAAAAAAACTAATTTGTTCAGAAGTAATCACGGTCTTCTATAGCAATTGAAAAAAATAGCTATCGTTCAGCATACAAGTGTTATTGTCTGCAAAGCTAACTTACAAAGCAGTATACCCAACTTCACTTGCTGCTTAAAAAAACGATTGTAGTCTTTTTTAAGCAAAGCCAGATTTAAAACTGATTTATCTGTTGCTGCTTTAAGTAAATTTCTGATTGTCTTATGAAATTAATGAATTTAATGCATACGAGATTTGTCGCATCCGTAAATAACAGCCAACGAATGTTTTGTGACAAAGAAAAAGTGCAGAAATTCCATTTAGCAAAATGATTCGTGCCGAAATCCGTAGTCATACTAAATCCACTATAATGAGACAGCAGATTGTACCAGTGACAAGGGAAGTGAAGTTGGTGGATTGACTTTCCCGCATTGCAACTGCACCACAAAAGAGCACCCTTAATATTTTGCAAAGCTAAGCTGAAAATATTTGGGAAATTTTATTTAATTCGCTTATGTCAGAGTAATTTTGTGCATATACGAGTAGATATTCCTCTTGATTAGAAGTATAGTACATCACAGATTAAGTTTTACAACAATAATCACTTCATGCAAATTATGATTACGTGTGATGGTAGCCAGCATATAAGCCAATATATTACAACGTGTGAAAGATAAAACTAGTTTGAAGGATATGTTTAAGATATAACCAAGGGTAGAGGAATGTGTAGTTAGCCACGGGACAGAATGCATGCTCCTGAGAACAAGGAAAGACCAGCGATCGAAGGTATATTGTTACAAAATTACATTTCAAATCGTTTTACTGATAATTTAAAGTGATTGAGTGGTTGTAGTGCGAGGTAGGCACTTTATACTGAAAACAGTTAAGTGGGTAAGTTAAGGGTGAGTGTTACGGTTAAATGAAATATGTTAATGTAAATACGGTGACTTCACTCTACATAGTTTATATTACTGAAATACTGCAAAGTTACTCGTATATTACATAATTTAGATAGGAGGGGACCGGCTGTTAGATAATAAAGTTAATGTTCTAATCTACAGTATGTTGGGTAACCCTTTGTAAACCTTAGACCTGACCGTTAGCATGATGCCGGAGGCTGATGATGTATGTATTCGGCTATCGACGGACGGCGGCACGTCGTGGGTCTCGACCCAGGACCATCCTGGCGAGCTGGTGACGGCTGAAAGGCTCGAAGAAGACTGACCTCGATTCCCCCATTACTTAGCATTATATTGCCACACTTCAGTGCAGGTGGGGAGAATCGCTGAGGCCCTAGTCTTGTGCTACCACTGATCTGATTGCACTGCCGTCGTTGCTAGCCCGTCCTCCAGGCAAGGCTCTTGGTAATCACAACAATATGTAGCTCCACATGACGCCCGAGACTACGGTATCTGTAGACCTTGACCAGATACGTAGATCTACCTGCAACCAGATCACACGCACTTCTTCGTTACTCCCGAGTATCACACCATTTTATAATTATACTTCCACAAATGTTAATTATTCACATACTCTTATAACTGCTGCATGAGTCACACAGCTATGTAAGTCGTTTATACTAACGCTACAGGGGTAATTAGAAGCTCCTGAAACGTTACAGCAATATCTTTCTTTTATCTTTTTGTAACTTCGAGTGTTTATGTAAAGCTAATTCATTTTAAATATATCCTCACGCGTAGAGTTACGCAAGTACGTTTTCAGACGCCTTGACGTTGGACAGCTTCTTTCTTCACTGCTTGTTGCGACAGCCCAAATATGTGACATTACCCATAAATTTGCGTGACGTTAAAACAAACATAGGAAATTTGAATTCATATACGTAAATCATTCCATTGTGTTTGTATTAGCTGATTAAAAAAAAAAAAAACGAGAATGTAAGAAATAACATGGTCGAAAGTTGTAAAGAATGGAACACCGCCAGGTATCATACCAGTGGGAATACCTAGGAAGATATAGATTACTGGAGCTAGGCAAGACTTGCTGTAGCTGTTAGTCAAGGAGAGTTGGAGACAGATAGCAGAAGACAGAAACAGAAAGAAAGCCTTATCTGTGACATCGCGCGGTCCACTGGATATGGTCGTGTAGTAATATGAATAATGATAATAACCCTATTTAAAGCTAGCTGCACAGAAGGATAGTTATTATCATTGTGTTTATAATTTACTGTTTAACGTAAGTGTTTATATGATCTTTGAATTATTTTTCTAATTGAGGTATATTAAAAAATTAAGTGTTTTGGTTAGAATTTATTGGTTTGTGGAACGCCATTGATCATGTTTTGTTGTTGAATGACAAAGTACAAAAGAAGAATAAAAACAAAAAAATATATATAAAAAGCACAAAAAAATCCCAGAGGAATTTTGTCAGATTTTTTAAACATTTTTGTTAAATATTATATTAGACAACAAAGAATTCTAGATATAGAATTCAGTCGAATATCGACACAACAGACAGACACATATACAGAACCAGATTCCCAATATGTAAAAAAGATGGAACTAGACAAAAACAGTGAACAGTGGACAGCAAACAAAAGACAATGGATAACACAACACAAGTTAAAAACAACGTAAAAATAAGCAATGTTTCGGGAATTGCAATCTATTCCAGTCTTCAGGCTGAGACACAGTTTGTCTATTTCCATCTTTTTTTCATATTGGGAATCTGGTTCTATATTTGTGTCTGGGTGGTGTGTCGATATTCGACTGAATTCCAGCTCTAGAATTCTTTGTTGTATAATATAATAATAATAATAAAAAGTTTAAAAATCTGACAAAATTCCTGTGTGATTTTTTTTGTTTATATATATATATATATATATATATATATATATATATATATATATATATATATATATATATATATATATCTTTTTGGTACGTTGTAATTCAACACAATTTGAATCAGCAAAACATTAGCAATGGCGTATGTCCACAAACCAATAAATTATAATTGTAAACTCCCATTACAACAAACGGTTAAAATTCGTATTAAGTATTTTGTCGCAGATACGCTGTTCACTGTGATACGCTGTTCACTGTGCATGTTTCTGAGCCGCAGAAAACACACACCTTTTTTAGATTGGTGGGAGTGTTTCTTCGTTATTTTGATGCTTATTTCCTCCTGATTAGTTATTTTATTTAACTGTAGGTTGTCTGCAACTCGGAAAAATTCCCTAGCGATGGCATATATCAAGCAACACATTTTAGTATATTCTAATGTTTTTACAATAACAATTGCTCCTTATAATATAGACCCGGCAGTTCGAGACACACACAAAAAAAAAAAAAAAAGATTCGTATTTACCAGGTGAAGTTTCCGTCCTTGTTCGCTGTTTGACAAATATATTAATTATAACTTTATTATTACGATGGTAGTTACGGTTACGAGAAAATCTTCACCTACTAGCATTATCGTCAGCAATGATCTCTACTGGCACTGTTATGAACATGTTATATATTTCGTGTCGTATATGTTTATGGTCTCAAAGAGGTATCAAGCATGCGTGACTGTAATTAAAGATTCAGATGTCAACTAGTTTATAACAAAGGAATATTTCTACCCGTACAATAATACGACACAATGATGCGCACATTTCGAACCTAAAATATAACTGCAAACAAGTGAATTAATTTACCAATTTGTACATTCGTTGTTGAAAAATGCATATATGCTTTAGTGCTGACAGTGTAGATTAGGAATAAATTATCCATTTGTATTCAGAGATGGGAGAAAAGTACATATGGGGCATCGCAGTCTATACTTAGGTCAATATGACTTTGTTAATTCAGGTATAATTATTGCCGATTTTTTTATTTTTCGAAATGGGAATGCAATCACAATTTCCTGTAGGCGTACTGAGAAACGAGGTTATGGCCGGACAACCCACAGCCTCATACATTAAACACATTGCTGTGGCAATATAAACGTTTTTTTAACCATTCAATATGGCGGATGATTTCCTCGACCTTCCGCCTCAAGGCCTCGCTTGCTTCGCCAAAGAACATACGTCATGGTTCCATCTGTATGTTTCGCTAATCTATGTCTGAAATTAGTAGCAAAAAAATCTTTTTTTTTTTTTTTTTTTTTTCGCTCAAAGACCGTTACCACCGGATATTACGGAGGTTGCAAGACACTCACACAACAATACTGGAAATCACTCTCGGGCATGGGTAAAAAACAAATCACAGTCCACAGTAGGTAATGATGTTGGCAGCAGTTGCAGTAGGGCGTCGAAGGGAGACGGTGCATAGTTACAGATGATGGTTTATCGCGAAAACTTTTTGTGCCAACATACCCTTGAAATCACTGCAGCTTCTTGTGACATGTATGATTCGCAATGGAGTACGTCCAAGAAACTGAATCCAGTCATGTATAATAGGGTTATGTGCATCTGACACAACGTAGCTTTTAGCAGACTAATAATAGATAATAGGCCTCTATAGCTGGATTCTTATTGGTTCAGTCAAGTAGGGCAACAGCTCTACGTATAAGCGAAAGCCAGTAATATTTTCATAAGCTGAACGTGTGTTGAAACCCTGCAAACAGTCACGTTATCCCGCGATAAACCATCATATCTATGCGTAGTTCGCTCGCTGCAGACTCAGTGTGAACAGAGGGCAGACACGGGGTCACATTTACACATTCATGCTCGCCAGTTTGGGAAACACGTGACATTATACAATTTAGGCAACTTTTATATGAAATAGTCGTGAAAGTATAATTTTGTTCTTCTAATAAATTGTTGTACGCACGAAGGATTAATTTGTTTTGATACGCGCCCTTCAGAGTTAATTATGTTAAATAATGTAATTTGCTAAATCAGTATACAATAGTAGTTGTCTCATCTAGCTACGAAGATATGTCAGTAACCCTGCAGCTTAACTTCTAGTTTTTAATCCAGAAAACTGTGCACATTAAAATTTCTTTGAATTTCATATTGTTTTAAGGTTATTCTTCTTTGATGAAAACAACTTATTTTTGTAATTAAAATCAAGTCCGTGCTAGGAATCGCGTACATGCTCACACTTATAAATTTAGCTTTGTAACCGAAATTACGTTGATTTTTTGCGTGTTATCTGATTAAGAAAGTAAAAAAATATACCCCTTATTCTAAATTTATCCCTAAAACAGCCAATCCCATTCCGTAACAACAAGATTTACGAAGTGCGTAACATTTGTAGTAATTTAAAATGTCTCTTCCATTACGATGAGAAAGGTGTTAAGTGACATCCATGAGAGACGCCATTTGAGATACTGGTACATTTCCCAGGTGCATGAGACTTTTGCCCTGAGGGTGTGAGCTGCCTGATTGTATCAGCGGAGTTGCGCCCGCCTTGCAAGATGGCAGCAATGGGACAGGCACCTGGCTTACCCTCTCCCATAGGGGAGTGGCGTTAGAAAAAATGAAACCTACAATTAAACCCTAACATCTGGAGAGAGGTTTGAAGATCCCTAAATAAGATTAAGCCTCCAATCTCTTCCCCTTCAACACCCCTTCCCTGTAAGAGGGCGGATCGATAAGCAGAGGAGCGGGCAGAATGGAATAATATATTGGAAAGGAGGAAAAAATCGTTTCAAACATCAACCAGTCTTTTTTCATCAGACAATATCAGGGAAATGTGACACAAATTTACCCTCTGGAGCATATTGAAAAATTCACTTCTTTTCTTCTGAATATTTCTTGCTTCGCTATAGAATGACTTTCATGTAAAAAAGTTGGAAAGAGAAAAACGAATTTGATTCCACTGTCAAGGATATTCTTTGGTTTTAAAATGTTGATAAACTACAAGAAATACTGTGAGTGTTAATGATTGTTTGGTAAATTTTTAACTTACTGTCCTGTTAATAAGTATGTGGTTCTGAAATCAACCCCTTTATGTAAAAATAAAACTAGGGAAAATTGGTTTGTTTTGAATTTTTAAATATTTCTCTACACGTCTTACGGTACACCTCAGTAAAATACCAGAAACATGTTTATCTAGTAATATCTTTAATAAATCAAAAATGTACAAAACTAAAATAATGTCCGATAAAATTTTTCGTTTGCAAGTAATTGTTACTGGAACTAAAGAAAATAATGAATAATTCTTAACTGTCTTCAAATTCACTGAAATTGTTTTATTAGTTCTTTAGACACCGTTTACCTTTCATTTTAGTTCAACAAAAATTCTGAACGTGACGACCATGGTCGTTTAATTTGTGATTGTTCAAGCAAAAGCGTTATGCATTTTAATTTAAAGTTTACATAGAAGTGTTTGCTACTGCAGCTTGATAATGGGTCATTTACATGTAATCGGTCACTGACAAATGTTTGATTTTGCGCTTTATGTAAATCCGTCAAAGTTTACGACTAATAATTTTTGAACAATTTGTAATTAATTATTTTCGAAGTAATTGTCTCATTAAACTGTTATATACGCAAAAACAATATTTTTAAAATGTTTTCACTGATAACGACATGATACATAATTTACATATGTATAAGCACGCCTAGATTATTATATTGACAAATTTAACGTAATATGAGGGTACTTTAGATTTCAAAGAAAGAAATTGTTAGATAGTGCGTTATTGTAGAGAAAGGTGTATAAATGTATAGAATAAATTAGCTTATAAAATTAAGTTTTCAATACTTTTTTGGGTTGTTAGCTGTTAAAAAAAACCTTTTGCCATTTTTATTATTGCTCTATTTCGACCATTTTGTAACCTTTTGTCATAGGTATAAACTTTTTTTTATGGAAATGATGGCTAATATTCAGGAATAAATTTAAAAAACTCTCGCAGATTGTTATATAAAAGAGTACATTTCCATTTCACTGTTTCTTACTTTCACAAAATGCAAAGAACTGGAAGGAAATGATGATGTTCAATGAAAGCGTAAAGATACTGAACTTTATTTCTAACGCAGCATTCTTTGCTTGAACAATCAAACAATATTAACGTGGCAGTGTGTTAAGTTATGCATAAGTCTGCTGGCAAGGGACAGTTTTTCTCAATGGTGTTGTACTGTTTTTTTGTTTCAATTTGCTATTTTTTTACATTCGTATTTAAGAAACTAGGATCACGCAAGAACTTCAATCTCTCCTCGTTCTTATTATTGTAATTATTACAGGTACAAGTATTTGATTTGCACATGCAAGTATTGATACAAATATCAAGCGGCAGAGAAGTTTTTCATACAGTGAAACATTTCCAGAGTAGTTGACATTATAACATTGTATGTCTGAAGTAATAATTATAGAACTATCCTTCACCTTCTATAGTATATTAGTCGTGTAAGTAATGTCACAAATGATGGTGTTCTCAGTGTAGCAAACATCTCACAACCCACTATTCCGCGTCTGTTTACGAGGCGAGAAAGGAACTCGGAAGTTATAACGCAAGGGTACAAAATTCTACTTCGCATAAATTATGAAACTAGCTAATGGAATAACTGGAAATTGTTCATTTTACGCCACGGAAAGCCGGCTGGCGACGCTACCCGCAGCTAAAATTTTAAGCATTCATATTTAATTAGCAACTTGTTAGCAAGAGTTGGCTGGTAATAACAGATGAGGGAACACTCATAACATCCGAGTAAGCTGTTTTAATTTTGTTTGGTTCGCACTGAAAGTTGGCTCAGCTCACACCAACAAAGTGAATTACAAGCTAGCTAAAAACAAGTAATTAACTTTTTCCCGAGCATTTACGCCACATTATAAAACGTACAGTGTTTGTTAAACATTTCGTGCTGGTATATTGTCAGCGTACGAACAATACGAACATCATGCAGACGTAAAGTAAATTACAATTCCTAGCAAAAATGCAAGTCTACTCTAAGTATTAAATTTGCTTGTTTTTTCGTAGTTTTAACATTTCAAAAACAGAACATTGTAAACTATGTTTCATTAGGGGTAATAATAATTTAATTTCTATGATTTACCTTGAATGAAAATAAACAATTAAGAATTTTCGCATGCAAATACTAACATTTTTCCTTTTGATAGAAGGCGTTTGTCACCATCTTTTTTTAGAGGGCATGTGTTTTCGAGCGAAAGAAAAAAAAAGGTAAAAGAAACGAGGAAGAGAGAGAGAGAGAGATGGTGCGCGAGATTGCGTGCTGACACGCTTGTGTATTTCGCTATAATTTTTATTTTCTGCAAGGGAAGTAATCAGACTTGTTATACGAATAACCTTATTGCTAATATCACGATAATTATTTTTAGTTTTAAAATATGTCGGAGAATCGTATTGAAAATAATTTAGTTTATACATTTTTGGTGATTTTATGTCCCTCGAATGATTTATATAAATTAAAGGAATCCGATGTTCTATTAGAGATTAATATATACATTTAATATAACTTATTGTTTTAAGGAAAATTCAGAATACAGGTATAATTGAGAGAGATAGTATTTTGAATATGTTAATAAAAATAACACAGTCGTTTAAATCATGCCATAAAACTAATGATAGAGTTACTGCTACGTATCTCTGGAATATTCAAACCAATTAAACAAAAAATAATTTATTTGCGATACTTGAAAATTTTATAATTCTCTCAGTAATAAACATTACTACAGCTTTTTGCTGAACGGTGTAAAATTAAATTTAAGATTTTGCATTACGTTTAGAGAAATAATTTTTAGAATTTCGTAAAAAATTTATGTTTGATACTTAGATTACTTTTTATTTTTTAATAAATCAATGTTTAAAACAATAAGACATTGATAATGTGTCATCTCTGCATACATCAGAATTTACCATTTTCACTGTTCATCTTATATGCTTACATTTTAATGTTGTTTATTAGGATCATTACTCATTCTTATAATATTTTAATTTATTTGTAGGTGAACAAAGAACATTCGTCTCAAAATGCGTAAGTCAACTTCAATGCAAATGAATGAATATCTTCTGATACAATGTGAGCACACTTTCTTCTTATACAAACAAAAACAATATTATTTACATCGTCGTCACGCCATATACGTATATTGTTTGTATATGGACGGTTCAATTGGTCATATAGTATTCAAAAATAAATTATACTTATTTTTATATTATAATTCTCATATCTCCAATATCTGTTCATCAGAGACACCTGGTTTCGCGATAAGGTTTATGTACAAGCTTATTTGAAAGTCTTGCGTGTTTATCTGCAGCACTGCCTCATGGTCAGTGATTGGATGTTAAGGGCGTGGTTCACCTCAGTTTTCAACGTCTTTATTTATTTTTATATTTGCACCAGATATATTTTTCTTATTTTAGACATACATCGTGATAAAATCTTCCTCTTAAGAAACTTTTGTATCTCTCATAGTTGTTGCGTAATTAGTCGTAAATGTCAAAATTTGCACTTCACGGTTTTAAGGCCTTGTTACGGAGTTTTGCAGTGATTTCGAAAACATTTTTTTTATTGCTACCTAATACTCATATCAAAATTTCGCTGCACAGTTTTGACGCTTACATGTTATAATTTGTAGCTGAATTTTTTTGTAGAATTATACTGAACGGTTTTTTAGATTTCATTACCCAAAGTACCACGTTTTTCGTCGTGAAAATAAGCAAAAATGAAGGAAATTATTATTTTTGCTGGCGGATGGTACATTATTTTAAAAAACGCGTCCACAGTATTATGCATCGTGTGATTGCACATTGAAACTAATTTTTTCAAATCTTTAGGTTAAAAAATATTTGAGTTATTGGCACCAGTTTAAAAAAAAAAACTCGGGAACAAGCCCTTAAGTACGCCACTAAAACCATCTGACATACCAAACCGACAAAATTCACAGCATGTAACAATGTTGTAAGCTATGGTTTGACATATATAAAAACAAAAAATAAAAATACTTTCGTATTTAATAAAAAATGCTGAATTTTGGAATGAAAGGTAAAAATAATAAATAAATTTTTTAGGAATACAATAAAATTGTTTTTATATATGTCAAATCAGAGCCTACAAAATTGTTGTATAGTGTGAATTTTTTTCAGTTTGGAATGTCAGTTGGTTATAGTGGCGTACTTAACACCGTAAAGTGCAAATTTTGACGTTTACGACACATTACGCAAAAACTATGAGAGATACAAAAATTTCCTAAGAGGAAGATTTTATCACAATTTATGTCTAAAATAAGAAAAAAAATCTGGTACCAATATAAAAAAAAGATGTTGAAAACTGAGGTGAACCTTGCCCTTAACTCACATTGTGTGGATGTTCTACCAGCAAATGAGACGTGACGTGTCGTGGTCCGAAGTGTTATAGAAACTAGCACCTTAGATATTTTCTTTTTTAACAGTAAAACTAAAATCGCGAATAATTTATCATACGCTGCCAAATACAAAGATGCCAAACATAAAGCTTAAAAAAATTTGATTTAACACTTCAGTGTGTTAATTTTAGCAACTTACGTTCTTAACTCGAAACAGTGAATATTAGTAGCTTTCCAGTGATTTCCTGCTGATTCAGTTTTTTGGAACTATTATTTCAAAATTTTGTCTTGCGCATGTACTGCAGATTGCATTGGTGAAATAATCTCATTGAATTATCAGAAATTTTCAGTGACGGGAAAAATAACAGATTTTTTTTACCAAAAATATCGTTATTTTACATCAAACATAACTATGATTTTCTTCCCCAATATTATCATAAGGTGGAGGAAATCTGCACAGAAGTAAACATAGTAAAAATACTAGAGGGATTCACAACCTTGTCTTGCAACATTACACACTAACCCTCTAACGTCTAACCCGTGATTATTTCCTAATTTGCTGTTAACATAACGACTAATCAAAGTTTAACTGTGACGAATACTAATTTTGAACGTTACTTTATTAACAATTAACTTATTGTAGTTTGAAAGCAGGGAACTTCATAGTTAACAACATAAATAAACTCAACACTTAAAAAAACCCAACAATTCACAACAACAGAACAATAATAACACCTATTACGTGTACTGTAAATACAAATTTCTAACACATACAATTAATTTTAAAAGACGAGCAAACAAATAGATTTAATAACATGCTTATTTCAGAAATTCCGGTGTACTGTTTATTACACGTAGAATGATAAAATTAGGCCTATATACTTTTGATATGATATTTTATTCACAGATTCAAACCGTGGCTTTCACATTATACACACATTAGTATATAACTTGTTCTGATTTAATAATGTAATATTCTTTAGGTTTACTAATTCAGAATTTTAACCCAGTCTCTTTATTTTTCACTTTTTTTTATCAGCCAACATTTACAAAACACTAGTTTCGTTAGTGAAAATCCTTAAAATGCATTGAAACTTTAAACATTTCTGATATTCTAATTCAGAATGTAGATGTCCTGTTTGTTATGTTTTTCAGATAATACGGTCTTGAAAACTAAAGAAATTAACTTTTTTGGTTATTAGTCAAGTAGAAGTTATATATAGTGAGAGAGATTAAGAGAGAGAGAGAGAGTTGCAATAACTATGGGAAGTATAGATTGCAAGTAAATAATTTGCACAAGTATCAATTTTCGGCAGTATAGTCACCTTGCATCAATCAGAGCGAGCGCTGAACTGGAAGTGGCAGTTTCTTGCACAGTGCGGCTAATATGGTCGATGGCCGTGACATTGTGCGAGAGTGAGATGTCGTTAATTAACCGTCACCCCGCGCTAGGTCAATGAACGACAGCTGCTGCCTGTGATTAGAGCCAGTATATGCAGCCAAGGGCCACTGGGGAAGGACGGATAATGTGGTCTTAGAGAGGCGTTATCTCTGGAAGATGGAGCGGATACTGCTGTGGACCCTACATCCTGTCCAGGGAGGGAGAAGGGCGGGACAGAGCTTCTATAGAGAGGATCACAGGGCCTAACAGATGACTCTGGAAACGGGGCAAGTAGGGCAGAGGGCAAGGAGACTTGGTGTCGGGAGGTCATCGTCAAAACGGCGACTCCAAGGAAGGATTTAGAAAGGAGGGGGGATTGTCGATAGGGCGGACACAAGGGTGGTTCGCCTCCAGAGCCGAGGGCGACAGGGTCAAGAGATTATCTGCAGACGACTGCAGAAGAGAAGTTTCCAAGTGGAAGTCGGCGTGTTGTAGCCCCTCTGCTAGCCCAGCTGTTTCCATGTACAAGTATCTGTCTTCTGCTACGGCCGTGTTGCTACATACGCTGCATTAATTACTAGCTTGACTTCATTAAAAAATTATTAATGTTACGAAATTAGTATTCTGCATAAAATAATTTTGTTCGTAATGTCATGTTTTAACAGTTAATTATATAAGGTGTTAAAATTTGAGAACTTTGGCAAACGTTGTACTTTCTTGACAAATTATTTTAAAACAATATGTAAAATTCAAAGCAATTTTACCTATATTACGAAAGTAATGAATTTGCTCATTCTTGTAATATGTATAGATTAATTAACTCAGAATTACGTAAAACATAAAATATTTTAGGACAATTAATGTCTTAAATTCTCATGACTCCAACCACCCCAAATTAAAATGGAAATTTCTAACAATTTTTGGGATTTAAGGCCAAGCTATCTTCTTTCTAATTTTTTTTAGCGACGTTGATTCTTACTCCTTAACGAGTGCAGATAAACAAATTTGTTTATCAGTTTTGTTTATGTTCGTTTTCTTTCATGTTTTCTGAATTTTTTACGGTAGTGAATACTATGATTTTGGCTAATTATGTAACTGACGAAATTTTGGCTAATTGACTGTTTTGTCGAAACCGTATGATTTTTTGTTTGAAAAAAAAATACCTGTCTCAGCAAAACCATTGTAAACGAAACTGCCAAACGGGTTTTTGATATATGCTCTCGTTTAAGCTTATTTAACACTTAAATATCGCAGAAACAGTACAAACAAGACAGTGAGGCCTTAAATACAAAGTTAGTAGCTCAAGATTGATGAGGAATAAATAAGGAGCTGAGATTCATCGTAGTGTACGTCACAATTTTTTATTCATATTATTCATATGTTCGTAAATAATATTCTGTAACAAATATTTCACTCTTAACTGAATTTCCGATTTCCATTTGCGTATTTCAAGAGTGCACTGCATTTTTCATGTGATCACAAAAAGTTGTTAAAGAGGAAACTATTTGAACTGACTTACACTATAAATCTAAGCCCCTCAATTGTGCACGTTTACATGTACGGTATGTTTCCTCAGCCGAGCACAGGATGATGCCATGTCGCACGAGGAGAACATCGACAGGCTTACTGACAATCACATATGTAATCGTCATGGACGTCAACAATGTAAAATGCCTAATGTATTTAAATATTTAATTGTTTCTGAAGATTACAAAACCCAACTTTATAGACTACAATTGTGTGTTTATATATTTATATATATATATATATATATATATATATATATATATATATATATATACATATACCTTTAAAAAGTTTGCTTTTTCCCGATTCTGCATGCAATATTTTGTAACAAATAACTATATGTTTGACTATGCAGTAAACGTTTCATATTTTGGCAAGCCATGGACCTAATACGATTTTTTTTTGTTGAGGGCCTCCTGAAAATGTTAACTCCCTAGTCGGTATCAGAGGATACGTCAGCTAATCATGCTCTTGAGTACTATCCTAGCTCAGTCTATTCGTTAATTACAAGCTGGTCTCCGTAGCGTAGCCGGTAAGACGCAGGTACACGGTGCGAGAGGTCCGGAGTTCGAATCCCGTCTCGGGCATGGGCTGTGTTGCCTTTCACGTCATGTGGGTTTTACAGCTGTTTCTAAAATATTTTAGCCAAAATATATACATATCAAAAAGTCATTATTGCAGTTTTAACGCTTATATATCATCGTTTTCCAGACAGCAGAAATAACTTGCTATAAGCTTGTAGCAAGCTTGCCAATGGAAGCCAGTAACCTTGCAGCAAGCATGAAATGGCAAGCCAATAAACTTGTTACAAGCCTGCTGCAAGTTGCCTAGTTTACACATTTCTAACTTGCTGCAAGCTAGATTTGCACGCATGCTGCAAGTTTTATTTACAAGACTGCTGCAAGCTTAATTTTCAAGCCTGCAGAATAATTCTAAATTTTATTTTTTCCGATATTTTCACTGTCATTTAAATTTACATATTATATATTGTTTGCTCATCGACTTGTGATGTTAATTACTAAACATTACATTTCGACTCCTGTGCCAAGATTCGAACCACTGACCCTTTGGCTTCAAAGCAGGTATGCTAACCACTGGACTATTGCAAATAATTACAGAGGTGTAATAGTGTGATTCGGTTGTAAGAGAATGAACTTTGTTATGGAAATGCTGATGTTTGTGAATTTACTAACAACAGTAAGGATATCAGTTTACTTGCAGTTATTCGTAATATCGTAATAGTCGTTTTAGCTAGCATATGAAACAATGATACTTTTTTTAAAGAGATTGTTCATTAACAAAGTTAAGTTTAAGTCAAGTTCATTATTATTGACAGGAACTTAGAAAATATTTCATGACTTAATATTGCTAAGTAAAATTTCACTGCAATATCAGCTTAGTATAGAGGACAGGATGCTTGCAGCTTATCACATGACCAGAATTGCTATGTAAGTGTAATTAAAGTCAAATACAGCTTTGCCGCAAGCTTGGTTCAGGCTTGCAGCAAGACTTCTGAGCAAGCTTGCTATGGCAAGTTAAATTATCGTGAAATGTAAACTTTCTGCAAGCTTGATTCAGGCTTGCAGCAAGTCCCGTGAGTAAGTTTGCTATGGCAAGCCAAAATCAAGTGAAATGTAAGCTGGGAAGCAGGCTTGCAGCAAGTCTCGTGAGCAAGCTTGTTATGGTAAGCCAAAATCAAATGAAATGCAAGCTGGCGTTAGCTTACATCCCAGAAAGCAGAAAAAGCTTACTACAAGCTTGATGCAAGCTTATCCAGGCAAACCAGAAACTTTGCAATAAGTGTGTCACGACAAGCCTGTAAGCTTGCTGCAAGCCTGCTGCAAGTTGCCTAGTTGACACATTTTTAAATTGTTGCAAGCTTACATATTAAACTTCATTTAAGGTTAACTTGTAAGCCATCAAGTTTAACACAAGCTTGCAAGAAATTTAACTGCAAACATTTTTCTTAAATACACTTGCAGAAAGCTTGTCATGCAAGCCTGCAAGCTAAGAAATACTTATGCCAGCATACAAGCTTAAGTCAACAAATGCAAGGCTTGCAGTAAGCTAACATGTGTGGGTTGTATCTGAATTTTTCTGTTGCAATACACCAAACTTATTATTTGATTTCTGCCCCAGAAATATCACATATTTTGTTATCAAAATAAGCCAAAATGAAGCAAATTAATTATTTGCTAGCGAACGGTACATTATTTTAAAAATGCTCGGGCAAAATGGTGTATCATGTGACTGTAGACAGTCTCAAATTTTTTCAAAGTATATAGTTAAAAAAATTCCAGTTATTTGCAATTGTTTGAAATATATTAAATAATTTTAACATCCATAAACCTCTCGCGCAGATTTACGAACAGCAAAATTATTTTCAAATAAAAACGCGAGTATTTTTTAATTCGGTTATCATAGAGGTCTAGGTATTGTCTCATTAATATTATAAAAATGAAACTTTTTAATTTTTGTAGATTTTGTGGTTCCAAGCCTTCATTTTTTATAAGCACTTTTTAATTTTTTACTCGAAAGTAAAGCATACTACCACAAAATGCTACATAAATAAACGTCCACTGATAAAATATCTACTCAGCGAAAAATCTCTTCGAAGTTTAAGGAGTAGGCCTAGTTCTGATTTTATTGAAGATTGAGTATTACAATCGTCCACTCCACAACGTACCTTTCCATATCCCTCATGACCTTGTTATTCAAGGACCGTAAAATCATTATCACCTCACCATTTAAAAAAAGTTGGTCCGTCTTTTTTATTTTATTTTATTTTTTTTTTTTTTTCATACGTTCAGCGCAAATAAGTTAATCAAAGTTACGGTGTCTATTTTAATCAGCATTCGTGTCTATATTAGAGAAATATGGATAAACTATGGTAGCTAGAAATTTTTTAATGCAAAAAAATATTTGTAACATTTACCTCATAACATCCATGAATAATAACTGTACATAAATTGTGAAAGTGTTATGTTATTATTATTTTTTTTTTCGTGTCTGGAAATCAAATTTTATAAATCTTTACATTTCAAATATTCTAATTGTTCTCTGTTCCTATAGTTTCAGTATAATTTGACACTTCTGAGGATACGTTACATACTTTATTTTATAACGTTATTCGCATGATAAGCTAAAATTTAATCAGCGCACGTTGTAATGGATACTTTGAGTTAATTTAGAACTAAATATGTTGACTTGCATTTCTTTAAATACTTAAGCCTACAACACACAAAAGATAATAATGCCTTCAGAATTTTTTTAATTAACTGCTGTTATCATAAACAAAATCTACCATTGTTTACATGTTTACAGTGCCCATAAACAAACACTCACCAAACTGTCCAAATAATTTTTCTTTATTAACGTACGTGCTAAAATCACATGCAGCAATTTTAACCGAACTTACGTGATTTTATGTGTGTGTGTGTGTGTATACGTGTGTATGTGAAATAATTTACCAACTAAGCACAATTAATATTGCGCTGTACTAATACAAAATTCATATATTTAGTATTAACAAACACAGGCACATATATATGTAAATTAAATTGGCAGTAGCGCGAAATAACATTCACCAAAACAATCAATACTGGACTGGATTTAGTTTCGTGGACATACTCCGTTGCAAAATGAATGACTGTCAAAGAAAACTGAACAAATAATAAAAAACATAAAAAAAAGCAGAGTATGCGACTGATCAGTCGCACTCGTGTTCCTGAACCCTGTGTGTCTACTTGATGTGACGGGAACAGATTCCAGTTCCCGAAACGTCGTTAACACTGTCTGTCTGGAAAACTTCTGTGTTTTTTGTTTCGTCTCATCGCGTTGTATCGCATGTTACTTGGTTTTTTTTATTTTTGATTTTATTTGTAATGTTTTTCATTTATTATCTGTTTGTTCCTTGTTTTTATTTGACCCGGTTCCATTTTGGAATTTCATGTTGTGTATGTATCTTGCTGAGTAAAGAATAATTTACTCTGCTTTTTTATGGTTTTATATTATTTGTTCAGTTTTCTTTGACAGTCATTCATTTTGCAATGGAGTACGTCCAAGAAACTAAATCCAGTCATGCACTCCCATTGCACAGTTTTTTTTTTAAGATCAAATCAATACTGGAAATAAACATTAGTTGACAAATGGCAGTTATTCTACTCATCTAATTTGCATTATACTTTGGCACTCGCATATGAATTTGGTTGAAAATTACGTTTTGATACTATATATCAAAACTCTACCTAAGGACCACATTCTATAATGATTTTCTTTTGTGGCCGTTGGTAAAAATTACGGGCCCTAATTGGAATATCACATAACTTTACTATTATTTCCAACATCAATATTGACAATGTTTGACAGCCATTTTCATTACATAGTTGCAGAAAACTGTATTTAACACAAAATTTATTGATATTACTATCGCAATATTCTATAATATTTATATACTCTTCACACAAACACAGTCCGTTCGTTGGTTGCCAAGCTGTACATTCATCACCTTGGTTTTAAATGCAATATCACTCACCATAGTTTTACTTATTATTTTAATAAAAATTAATAAAAATATATGTATATATAATACGTTACTAACAATTGGCCATTAGTCGGTTGATGCACAACACAGTACAGATATACGCCTGTAACAGAGAACAACTAACTTGCCGTAGAGAACATTTTGACAGTTTTAGTGTAGAACATTGTGGCCAAATGCTGAAGAAATTCACTAGCTTGCGGAAGTCCATGTATAAATCTCATTCTTTCTACTAACTATCTCAGCTAAGGATTTGGTAGCATTCCACCTATATGAAGCCATTGATGAAATAGTCGCACGTTATACGGTCTACGAATACGAAAAGTTTTACACCGAACAGTAAACAAACACAAACAAGCACAAACATCGGCTGTAGTGGTATAAACGTGTCCTCCATGTTGTATACACGTCAGGGGTCACGTCAGACCCCGGGTTTAGATTTACAGGCGCCCTGGGCAGATTAAAATTAATTACTCTCCCCCCCCTTCCCAAAAAAAGTCGTACATAAAATTTGAAAAATTCGCTGAATGTGGGTGCATGAAATACTCAAAATTACAAAAGAGCGTAATTTATCAAGTACATATTTTTATTTAAAGTAAAGAAAAAATTCTTCTTGCGGGTTTCGCCACTGCCAGATTGCCGCCTGGGCAATTGCCCAGTCTGCCCAGTTATAACACGGTCGGATTTTATACTATAGCGCAGCCCGATCTGCGCTCTATCTATTCACTCTGCAGGCTCCAGCACTCTATTTATAAATTCGCTTTACAGGCTCTAGCATTCTATATATTCACTCTACAGGTTCCAACACTCTATCAGTATATTTACTCTACAGGCCCCAGCACTCTATCTATATATTCACTCTACAGGCTCAAGCACTCTATATATTCACTCTACAGGCTCCAGCACTCTTTGTAGATTTACTCTACAGGCTCCAGCACTCTATCAGTATATTCACTCTACAGGCTCCAGCACTCTATCTATATATTCACTCTACAGGCTCCAGCACTCTATTTGTAGATTTACTCTACAGGCTCCAGCACTCTATCAGTATATTTACTCTACAGGCCCCAGCACTCTATCTATATATTCACTCTACAGGCTC
>PNEQ01117013.1:0-37497 GCA_003012365.1 Medauroidea extradentata | reverse complement strand
GTTCTGTTTCAAGGTTATTGGCAGCGTGTCTATGTTCAGACACGTTTCTCATTTGACTGCACCAATAAGAATAAGATTATTGTGGGTCTGTAAGTTTATAATTTGCCAAGGCAAGTGAGAGTAAAATAATCCAATCACAGACGATGTAGCAGAGCTGCAGATGTGCACATGACGCATCGAAACCAAATGTTGCAAAAATCTTTTCGCCATAAAATCGTGACTCTATTGATGGTCTATAATTAAAAATCCGTTCTTCAATAGTAAGGCATTGTCTCGAATATGGTTTCAATAAATATGTTTTCAGAGGATAGGTTTCATCACCCAACAGAACAAAGGATGCTGAAATGTCGGTTGACGGAATATTTCCATTCCCTGATATGTTTAGAGTTGATAAACATTTGAATGTTTAACGGTTCCCCCCATCACTTTGTCTACCGCAATGAATTTGTAATTCGCATTATCTATTATCTGCAATACAACAGAAACGTAGTCCCTATAGTTGAAATATATCGACCCTGTTTGTTTGGGGCATTTCATGCGAATATGTTTCCCGCCTATACAACCGATGTAGTTGGGGAAATTCCATTTGCTGTAGAAGTCACTCGCGATAGTTTTCCATTCCTCTGTAGTAGGCAAAGACATAAGCCTCAGAAGCACTCCCATATAGCTTGGCATGTTTCGTAAACTACGTTTCGAATAGCACAGTGTGAAATTCTGTAGGAGAAGCTTAATGCTCGAAATGACATCCCAGTTGATAGAAATCCGTAATAAGAAACAACTACTATAACAATAAATCAGCAAATCCATTAATATAATATTTTAAAACACTAACAACAAGGTAGCATTAAAACACTAGGTTAGAATTAAAAACATTGACATATATATACTACAAATTTCAGGTGAAGCAGCCAAAACTAAGTGGCGAGGTTTGAGGGACACATTTCGCAAGTAATTGAGCAAGAATAAAAAAAAAGGAGTGGAGACGGAGGAGAAATCATCAAGGAGTCTAAGTGGGCCTATTTAAAAAGCATGGAGTTATTGAAGGACCAATTTCGAAAAAGACAATTGCATGTTAATGTCCCTCCCTAGCGGTACAACGTTTGATGAAGGGCACCCAGAACTCAACGACTACTTTTTTCCCTGATCCCCCTGAAAACGAACCAGAATCACAAACACAAATTCTCGAATCACCTCAGAACACAGCGAATGAAACTACGCCACCACAAAACTTCGCTCCTCCTCAGAAAAAAATTGCCAAGATGAATAATGTCACTGTGGTTAAAAAATTGGGGATGCTTGAAGAATAAAAAATTCAGGTGTTTAAGGAAAAATTCAGCTTCTCGAAGCGAAGATCCGGACTATCACTTTCTGTTGAGTTTATTGGCATATTTGAGGCAAGTACCTACCAAAAGAAAGAAAAATGTTTCTGAAGACTAAACTCCAACAAATGTCTTGTGAAGAGGATCTTTTGAAGGGGTTCAGAGGTCAAACTACTCTACAACCAATTCACCCCGTAACTATGGCGTTTACAAATAAGGTTCATCGTCGAGTGATAGTTGGGCAAGTGGTTCACGAATGGAAACTCCACTGAGTACTCCTTAACATGAGACCTTGCATCATTCTTTTCGAGTGTAACGCATAACGATATAAATAAAAAATACAAGCGTTATTCGTTCAATTTTGCTGCGTATTTTATTTCAGTTGTTTGTGTTTTCATTTTTGAATATTTTTAATTTCTATTGAAGTAAAGAACTGAAAACATTGTTAAACTTTTACTTACCTTAAAGTTACAGACAAGTCTTTGTTTCGGCGAAATACATTCACGAAAATTGGAGAATTCTTTTATTCTTACTTCTATCCCCTTCAGTATGTATTCAAATGTTGTTGGTGTCATCCTGAAATGCTCAAAAAACTTTTCCGGTTGGTCCCACAATTCTTGAAATAACATTTGTAGCTCTCCTTTTTCATCTCTACTAGAAAATAACTCGTTGACATGCTCTGTTTTGCCACCATTTAACAACAATAACTTCATTAACGGACTGTCAAGAAAATAGAATTCATCAAGTTCGTCCATCTTTGCTGGGTGGCAGAAACGTAGGTACAGACTATCAGAAAACGTGCACAGTGCATCCACCTTGTTCTGACGAGGATTTCAGACGTACTCGTCCGAACATATTTTCGTCAGAACTCGCATCCATAGTAACCGTATCGGCTACGGCATCACTCGCATAAGTTAACCAGTTTTCGAATATACTTCCAAATGCTGAAGCTTCGTGCACTGTCAGAGAACTACTCAGGCGACCAACGTAACGCAGTAAAATGCACGCCCAGGTCGAGGGCGGACAGAACATCGCCAGCCCCGCCACTGCCTCACCCCTTCTACCCACGCTGTTTTGTCCTTCTTGATTAACAGCCTAATTAACTAGGCAGTCCACAAAACATGCCACACTAAATTACCTAATAATAAACGAATAAAATTGTAACGACCAGAATAAAACGACAGTTACGTTTCTCCATGTCTGTACGAGAGAAGTAAACATCGAGCTAACACTGTCAAAACTACGTGTAATTTTGCGCTCGTATTCATGGAAGCAAGAGTTCTTCAAATTCTACTAACATTGTGGCTCATATATACACAGGTACAAGGCGTACTTAATCACACGCACTAGTAAAAAAAAGAGAATTGGTGAAACGTATTTGGAATGTCTCATAAACAAAATTAAAAATATCTGTCTGAACAGACGAAGGGATCAGCGTGCAGGATAATATATTTATTATGTTCATGTTTGTTGTCATTCATCAATAATAAGGAATGCAAGATAGAGCTTTTATTCTCCTAATTCGATACTTTATCAGCGCTGTTAGTACATCAGCAAATATCGGGCGATCATCATTGCCGTTGTTATTAAGATGTTTTGAACCATCTAATTCAAGTTTAGAATTCAAAGTATAAATTGTAAGAAATTCTTTTCAGCGAAATCACAAGCCTAGTTTGAATATTTTATATCAGGAAGTTAATTAAACTATGGCGCTTAATGTTAAATGCAGAACCCTCATCAGACAATGTGTCCTGCCAGCTGATGCACCATTGCCAAGTTACAGTTATACAAAACCATCATTTTCTATGTTTATTATGTTACATACGTTTGTGATATTCTACCAATCAGTAGTAAAAAAAATTAGAATTCAAACAGTATGGTTACTATAGTTTAAGAATTAATTTTTCTTTGTGTATTTTCATACAAATCTCAAAATTGATCTTAATTATCACGTTGGTTTGCTGCTAAAACGATAAATTAACACTGAAGTAGACAAAAAGCGAGGACAGAATTAGCCTCTATTTGATATTATAAATAAAGTAAAAAAAATATAAAGAGAGAGAGAGATCAATTACTACGAAAAACTCTGAGAAAGGGATGGGCTGACACACGAAGTGTCAATGATGTCATGCAAACAGTACAAATTCGAATGTTTGCGGTGTCAAATGCAATCTTGGCTCTAGTGTTTACAAATTTGAAAGTGATTAAGGATTTGAAACTGAACCGAAAAGCTGAATTCACCTGTTTTTCTATATAGATTATATACAGAATAATGGCTACACTGCTACTATAAAGTCCGGGTTACTTCACTAAGAGAGTTTTAATGAGGTGATATAGCACTTATAGCGTGAGAACTTGAGGAATAGAGAGAGGCAAAGAAAGTGAGAGATAGTATAAGAGAGCAAGAAAGAGAATTTGAGAGCGAGGCAGAGATGCAGAGAGATAGTGTGCGTGTGCGTGGTGTATGTCGTAAAGCAGGGATGTAGTGTAGCTTAACATGCAAAAGTGGGATCGATTCTTCTTGTTTTTGATGTTGACCTTGACCTAGGACGTATACTTCAACATGCTAGCTAGCACAGTATGCGGTTTCCCAGCTACCACCTTGAATCAATCATGAATAAAAGGAGCACCGTCTATTTTCAGCCGCCCCTTAAACAACTGCTGTAAACACGCGATGCCTGATGCATAAGAGAGACAATGACCCTGGTACAAAGCCATCACAAGCAATCACACGCCCGCCATCAACACTATGTAAGATCCTCACCCCGAAACAATTGACCACATGCGTACAGGACGTAGTGCTTTCAATTACTAGCATTTTTTTTAAATTTCATTTTGTGACTCAACTTTGCATGCATTTTCGCTGTGGTAGATTAATGTAATCGCTCAGGGAAATAAAAAAAAAAACTTTTCGAACTTTTGAGTCATCATTCACAGCAAAATAAATTTAATAAATAACTTAAATGGATATTTTTCAAATCAAGTTTGGTTGAACCAGCAGCAAAGCCCCACTTTCATATTTTGACCAGTACCACGTACAGACAATAACTGTGCCATAGAGAGAGGCTTAAAAGGAGGTAATGTTTTCCTACAGCAACACAGACCATGCCGTGATAACTAGTATGTACAACAATATTACAATTTCTGTAAAATATATATTTATAGAAAGGAGTGCACTGTTTAACTGTGTGTTTCATTTTCTTCGTGCAAAATTAGAAATGGGAAGTTAATAAATATCATCATTTAAATTACCTTTGTCTATAAATTCATAACTTTTATCTAAATCGTTCTGAAGAAAACTCATTATTAAATCGTAAAGTTTACAGACGTTTTAGAATATTCTCTCGTCAATGCTGTCTCTACAAATCATCGATGATAATTTTCTCTCTAGATTAGGCCTATGTCAGCTTAATATAACTTTATAAGAGCATTAATTTCTAGAATATTTAATTTTAGTATTGCAGGGCTGCGGTGGTGTAGTAGTCGGACCATTCGCCTCTCGTTACAGTGTTCCCTGTTCGATTTCTGGAGAAGGCCGCGGTGGCCGAATGGTCAGACCATTCGCCACCCACCAAGGCGATCCGGAATCGATTCCCGGCGGGGTCGGATCCCGGATTTTCACATGTGGGAATCGTGCCGGACGATGTCGTTGTTCGGCGGGTTTTCTCGGGGATCTCCCGTTTCCGCCGCCCCCTCATTCTGGCGCTGCTCCACATTCACCTCATGTCACCTTTCACCAGCGCTAAAGACGTCGATGTTAAGCGCTGACCAACATCTCTCACTGACTAGATTTCTGGCTGGGAAACTACCGATTTTTGCATGTGGTCGACGGGTTTTGTCAGAGTGGTTCTGTTCCTTCTGTGCTTGCATTTCTTCATACCACCCTCACTGTTGTCTTTCTCAACTCTTTTGGCATGTACTATCAAAGCTGCCAAACACACCTCTGTGGATTAAAAAAAAACATTATCATCTCGTAATGGAAGTGACAGAACAGGAATAAACACCGAACTCTGAAATATGGTGTTTTTCCTGCAATGTTGCAGCGGGTGTATTTGACGACTAGTTACTCGACGATTTACTAATGCGATTATGCTAACTTTAATGAATTTTTTTGGAATTATTCACCAAATATTACTTGAACCTTTCGTCAGAGATGGGTTGCTTGGAGCTACACAGCTGATAGGCCTAAACGCTTCTCCTGTACAAAACGACTAAGAGGCAGGGCTAGTAAAAAAAAGATATGTAAGCATGTGAATACACGCTACAAATGTATTCTCCTCTAGGCGTTGAAGTTGTTGCACTGCTTAATAAGTATCACTTTCAACTATATGCCTTTCCTGAAAACTAACAAAATGTTGAAATATTGCTTATTTCTGCCAATCCCTATCAATGATTAACTCTGGACATAAACAAGAATCAATACGAAGCAACTACCAAGACAAGATTGATGGCTACTGAGTACAGTTAATGCGAATTAGCGTCAACACAACCGATCACATAATACGGAAAATGTATTTTGATTTCAATTACAGTACCAGAATCCATCATGGTGTATTCACAATTTCTTGAATGACGAATTAACTCTTACACTAACATCGGTTGGTGTCGATTACATCAGTAAACACACAACGCTTTTATTACCAACATAATAACATTGAACCAAACACAACTCTGTACTGTGCTGAAAAGCTCAAGATTCGTATATGCGCCAAGCTGCACGAATGATACGTTATATATTTTGCCATGCGTTTCATAATTTTAATAGATTTTTTAAATTGTTTATTATTACAGGCAGCTGAAACATTCAAATCAAGCCCCGCATGTTTTGAAAGACAAAAACTAATTTGTGGTAATATTTCTGGATTTCACTCTTTGTTAATATTGGGACTCACTCAGTGGAAAACATGACTGTATGTTTTATTTTCAAGAACAATAAACAGTGAACACGTGCGATGTTATTTTTAAATCTTGTATGTTTCTTGTCCTTAGTGTTCATGTGTTTGTGGTTATCAGTGTTACAAAGAATATTCCGTGAGATAGTGATCTAACTGCACTTTTCTGTGAATTCTTGATTTAAATGAACGACAGCAACTGCTGTCAGTAAAACATTGCCTCTTGTGAGATACTGAAATTACTTGTTACACATTTTACGAAATAGTTAAGCATTTGTTTTACCATTCTAACTTTTTAAATGTTTTTGGCCACCTTTAACAGATTCTGTGTGAAAAATCTTCCAATGGTTAATATATGATATTTATAAATACTCTTTAGAAAACGTTGTCACATTTCGTTAAGTTACAAGCTTTAACAAAACACGTCGTGTAACTACATAGAATTACAAAGAATATCACCTACATAATTCAAAAAGGTGCAGTATCTTTTGCGAGTAGATTTAATTAGTAAATCAAAGGTCGAAAACCCGGTTTTGGTCACTTGTTGAAGCCAATATGTTAGAAGCGGGTGTCAGAAATAACACGAATAAATTATCAAAGTATTTAGCAACATTGGTGTCGTATCACAGTGCCATAAGAACACTATCGTGTGTACATTTGTCCGCAAACATCTCGTTCAGCTGGGGCAGACACACTAAAGATAACTTATCTCACATCAGCTGTCACGGAAAAAGATATCGCCTTGATTTCAAAAGGCGATTATTTATATTTATATAATCATAGTGTTTTATAAACTTAAAAAAAACTTTGATTTAACCGCTGCGTATATATGTGCGTTCAAGATAAGTAACAGTTTTTTTTTCTGTTAGAATAATTGACAGGGAAGTATAAACGACACTGGAACAATATAACTAACTGAAGTGCATGTTGGTTTAATAAAGCACAGAGACGCTAGTCAACCAGTTGAATAAATATTCTCCTTACGAATGAATCGAATTGGTTATATGTACCTTTTCAAAGAGTATCTATCAGGCCTAAGTATGACCATATATCAAGAAAATATGTATCGTTTACTTATTTACTTTCTTTCTCTTACGTCAGAGGAATGCCTGAGAAATATTTGAGAGATGTATGCAAGTATACTCAATTGTCACAGACAATCACTGGGACTTTAAATCTCTAAATGGCTTTCTAGTAGGTTGGAATGAATAGTTTACATCCTCCTTTATACTTAGTTTTCTGCAGACGTCTGAACATTTCGGCGGAAATAGAAATGCTCACAGTTTTTTTTTTAAACTAATTGATGTACATAAAACACAATTCGCCTTGTGCGTGCACGCATTTGTAGTGCCAACACCAAAATCGGGCTGCCGAACAGGAAATTGAACACCTGAGCCTCAAGCCGTTTGAGGATCAAGGCCAGGTATTACGAGAAGAAATTCTAGGAGGAGTACTGAATCCGAGCGTGATGCTGGAGTCTCCACCGACATGAAGTGGATTGTGCGCCAAAGCGACGGTCACCTATTAAAATAACTTCACGGTAATATAGTAGACAGATTTCTCATGTCAAATAATTTGTTTTTGCTCAGAATTTACGGAGATTAGGAAAGTCGCACATAGATACTTACATTTGCACACACGTCATTTTGAAATCTCGATATGGTGGCTGTGGGAAAAAGATTTTCTTTAATTCTTAAATTAAATTTCGTATAGAAATTTAATTTTAAGTGATAGACACGTACGTAATCATTTGCAAAGAATTCTAAAATTTAATTAGGGGTGACAATAAAACAAATGAAATCAGCTGCAATGTACAATGTTATTGCTAAGGAAAAATAAATTTTTAACATTATGCCAAAAGGTTATTTTTTTAAAATTATTTTAAATCGTTGAGAAAGTTCCTAGCGCCCGATAGCGTGGCCCCGACTCTTGACAGAACTCCAGAGTTGACCCAAGGTCAAAAAAAAAAAACAGCAGGTGATCAGTAGTTCTACTAGCTTATAAGCTATTCACGATCATGTGAGCACTTTTGATGCGCTGGTAATTTTTACATTCAGCCAATTTCCATCTTTCCAACACTTGTCAAGGTCACAGACCCTTGTTTGAGCAGTTTTTTTCCCTAAGAATAATTTTAACTCTGAAATGGAGTAGACAACGTAAAACCGTCACATAAATATTTAGAAAGTATATTTACTATGTAGCCTATTGTTTCACAGTATAAATAAATAAGTATATTTTTAGCTAACTATGGAATTCATCAACATTTATTAATTTCAATAATTAGCCAAAATTGTGTTTTTTTAAGGATACACTGTAACAACAATGTTCTAGAAATCATCGCAATGGTTTTATGAAATCTGTTCCTATTTAGGATTTTAAAAAGTTAACTAAGGAAACACAGCATAAATATTTGACAACGGCCTTAGCATAAACACAGCAGTTAATAAAATGAACACAGAGTATATATTTCACAGTATCAAAGTTTTATCCTTTGAGGCCACAACAGAAATATATTTATTTTTAGATAATTATTGTTGACAAAGTGATTTTAAGTGATTTTCAAACTCCTCAATTTAACGCAAATATCACTGTACTGAATAAACTGACGATCCGTGGGGCAAGGCACAAGATATAGTGTATTAACGTTACGTATACGAAACTGCGTGGTACTTATTCAATTTGCAGAGCCAACTGACGTCGACAAGGTCTTGCAAAAATGGCAATCAATATTTCGCGAGACCACGGCAAATCATCTGGAATTTACGTTATTTGACTGACCTTTGATTTACAACTTACCTACCAACAAAATATTTCTTAAGAAGTGGTTTCAACAAAAATTTTACTTACCTTAATAATTTTTAAATTTAAACGAGATATAGTTTGTTGTTTTTGTTGGCATATATTGTGGCCTTTTTTTAGTGTAGTTGAAAGTATTCAGCTTTTATAATTTTTGTAATGGTATACTAAAGTCCCAATTTGGATAAAACGGTTTCATACTGACTTACCAAAATGAAACAAGAAGTTACCAGCATAACTGATATGCCTACTTTCCTCAAAGTGGGTGCCAATTAAACCTGAAAGTTAAATTCGTTTACGTAACCTAGGAATATCAAATGATAATATTGATTCAGATGTATGATATAAGATATATACTAAAGATAAGTCAGTTTCTAAGTAATAAGTGAGTACCCAGTTTAATAAATTTGGAATTTTGTATAAATGTCTTTCTATCGTAAAGATAAATAAAAAATAGCCGCTGTTTTCAAAATATTGCATATATATGATAGAAATATACAAAAGTCAAGTCAGGTTTGTATGCAATATACGAGTACTTAGTTTCATGAAATTGTGAAAAAAAAAAAAAAAAACATATCCTAAGATATGTATTAGTATGCTAAAAATTAAAATATGGCGGTGTTTTTGAAAATTTGATGACAGGATGAACGAAATACACAATATTTAACTCAGCTTTGTATGTAGTATATGTGTACCAAGTTTCTTGAAGTTCTGGAAACTATTTCCTAAGATATGTGACACTATTATAAAAATATAAAAATGGCCGCCATTTTGAAAATATACACACAGGATGAACGCAGTACATAAAAGTCAAGACTATTTTGTACGTAGTATACGTGTACCAAGTTTGATAAAATTCTAAAGAAGGCCTACGATTCCTTAGATAACTAATTTGATCGAAAAAAGTTAAAATGGCCGCCATTTTGAAAATATGAACATAGCGTAAACTAAATATATAAAAGTCAAGTCAGATTACAAAGTACTATATGTTTGATGAAATTTGGTCCACTGGTGCAAAAAAATTTTTTTTGGCGGGAGAGGGGACACACACGCACACACGGACGTACAACCATACACACGCCACACGCACAGACCGACAGTAAGAAAGATGAAGTCAAAGCCTACTTTTCCCTTCGGAAAGTAGGTTACAAATTCACGCTGAAGAACAGTGTCACGGGCTACGTACGTTGACATTTATTGTAACTTTTTATTTTAAAATAAAAAAATTGTTAATTTTCTGTATTGTGTGTATAATTGTCAAATAATGTTTTAAAATAGATAGTATGAAAGTGTGCTTTTTACTGAAAAGTGCCTCTTGAAGCCAATTTGTCTCCCTCATGTACGTTGGGTGTGTGGCAACCCTCCCCCATGTCTACGGCCGGTTAGTAATATCTCGTGTTGTAAGTAGCGTGTTGCAGCCAGCGGCAAGCCTAGTGATGCGCAAGGAATGCAGTCCCTTCTTGATGTTATCTGTTAACTGTAGCACATACCAGTGTGAGGGAGGACCGGGGTGGTAGCGTCATCTTTAGCTGCCGGGTTACTGGCTGGCTACCAAGGGAGGAAACTCCCTCAACACCAGCACTCATTTCTCCGCTAGCGTTTAGAATCAAACTCAACTCTTACTATGATATTACTCTTTAATACTCACCAATTTTCTTGTCAAGTAAATGCGAGGGGATTTATCTTTCCTCACTCCGCTCCTGGCACCAAGGGTAATTTCCAGTATCATAAACTCCTTACCACTTTGTTTGTCACGTATCTGTACAAAATAGGAAGTGACAACCCCGACTTTCATGTTGGTGTGGGTTTACGATAAATTTTTGAATTGGAATCTTCAAATTCTATAATTACCTTATTATATGACAAATAAATATGATTGGCCTACAGCAAGGATGCACATTCACAACAACAAAACGTATATGTGCAAGTTCTTAAAATTGCCTTTAACTATTAAATTATTATTATAGACCTGGAAAATTCATGTTTTCTTTTGGGTAGAAGATAGAATTCAAATATGCACTGATCCAGTAACACATGTAGAATCAACGGAATACAGTCCCAGTCGAGTGGCATCACTGTGTTGACAAGCAGACGAGTAGCAGCTGTATCCCTCAGATCATGTATATTCTTGGAGGCTAGCTAGTGAAGCAACGAATTTTTACGCTCTTTTTAATCATAATGGTTGGCGATGCACTTATCTGCTATGTGGAATTATTCTTTTGTATAGGTTTGTGCTCGTTTGTTCTCCAGATTTGAGTTGGTTTGTCACACGCGTCATATTTTTATTAATTTGTAAATATATCCTATTTAAACCATAATTTGTTACATTAGAAAGTAGGCCTACCTACGTGTGAAAATAATTCAACGGTTTCATTAAGTTAATTACGACTTTACGTTTAACGCAAAATAGGTGATAAATACTATATACAGCAAAAATTATATAAAATTATATATATATATATATAGTCTTAAATCATAGAAATGCGTTTGCAGCATCTGGTTGTGCGTACACTGAAAAGTGAATTAATTCCTAACACGAAGTACTTAAATGTGATTATTTGCCAGCTAAAATTACTGCTATTATGTTTACCTACGAAAACAATGCACACTTGAAACTATGTTTATGGAATTTTAAAAATGCACTCCGATCATAAGAAATAGAATTCAAAATGACTAAAAACAGCTTTTTTTCGTCTGCTGTAACTCCAAAAATATCGCCCGTTTTCGAAAAATACAAAACTGGAAGAACGCATTGGCCTTTACTATATATTATCATATAAATTCTTTATGAAGTGAAAAATATTTGTTACATTTATGTTTATTAAAGACGCTGCTTACCTCAGAGTCCTTGCGAGAACAAGTATAGGGGGCTCTGTCAACTTTCTGTATTTTGATTTCGGAAGAAAACCTTTTTCTGTATTGGGAAGGGAGAACTCATTGCTAAACGAATTTATATGTGTGTATGTGTGTAAGAATATGTCTACGTATATATGTACTAACAGGTATTTATATACTGTTTTAAGGTCATTGTAATTTTTTTGCTAACAGTTTTAAGGGTGTTTGAAACAACCTGAAAGATCCTAAGGTAATGTGCGAGTTACCGAGATGCTAAACATAAAAAAGTCATTTGCGTCACACGTTCGACAGGTACGGAGTCCCACACAATATAATTTGTCATGTTAATCCCTATCGTTGGTCTCACTAGGTCTCTGGTGTAGACAATGCACTTAAGCAATAACTATAAAATTTGGAAAAGTTCCTTGTGGTGGTATTCTTCACGAATTCTTGCACAGAATATATTTTATGTAAAAAAATTATTACTTTTAAGTTACCTATTAATTGTGATGCAATTTTCAAAACTTGGTACAATGACAGGAGCTGGGAGAGGAGTCGGCCATGGCCTTTGTTAAGTGACACCATCCCAGCATTTGCCTGGAGCGATTTCATGAAACCAATGAAAACCAGATCAGGATGGCCGGAGCCGGGGATCGAACATATGTCCTCCCGAATGCGAGTTCAACTGTTTAATGGTAAAATTACAGATATTTGGATATTTATTTTTATGTTTAATATTTTCTTTTTACATGTCAAGGACTCTAATATTTTTTTTATCTTAATTTGTAATATTCTAATAATTTCACTAATTGACGCGCCAGGTTTGTTTTTAAATAAAATTTATTTTGTTATTTTATTTTAATTTTTGGTGATTGTGGTCAGGAAAACTCTCTCCAAATTTTTATTGTATTTAATATAATCGATTTTATAGTTTAGTATGTCTAAAGACTTGCTCTTTGTGTTGTGGAGAGGTGTGAAACCTCGTTGTTTTACAACGCCTCGGAAGTTTCACTTCCGAGTTTAGTTTTTGCTTCTTCTTCCCTGCGACTTCAAAGAAACATGACGTCTTTCGGCAGAACTCGGCCCAGACGGGGAGTTCTTCTGCCGACATCGTAATTATAGAAATGCTTCAGGGAGCATTTAGATAGGCAGGCAAAGTTTGACATGTTTGAAAAGGCCGATTTTAGAAGTGGCCGTGAAAAACAAAAATAACTTCTAGTTAAATAATTTATTTTAGTGAGTATGAAGCCATCTTCAGCGTGGGACGGCATCATTTAAGTGAGGATAGCCACTGCAGCGTCCTATACCCAATTTTCCATTTACCTATGTTGTACCTTCAAGAACTTATAAATTTCCTAATTTAATTGTTTTTTGTGCCTAAAAGTGTATGAACTTCCGATAACACTGCAACGAAACATGCAATTTTAAGTGTGATTTGAAATTATTTTCAAGTTCAGGTAAAGACTCCTATTTGAAGTAGAAATTTACATACCCAGAGGTCCTGTTTGTGAACTCTTGCGAAACCCTGAGATTTTCAATAAATTTTGTTTTATTAATTCTAGCCGAGAGTAAAATCAAATCCTGAACATTATTTTATATTAAAATTTTTTTTCATCTAATTACCACGTTTTGTCCTATTGCTAATGTAATGACCGGTTCTAGTGCGAGAAAGAGAGTTTTTTTTTAGTAATTCATAACTTTAATTTCACGGCATCTGCTTCGTATTATTATTATGTCAATAAATGTTAATTCTTCCGTTTCATCAATATATACATATGTGTTTACTTCTGTTATGCGTAATGAATTTTATATTTCAGCATCTGCAATCATCGTAATTTTTTGGTAAGTGTTCTGTAAATTGCAGAAGGGTAAAACAGTCCACATGCACTTAACTGTCTAATTTTCCATAATTTCTTTCTCTTTACGTCACGAGGTTTTTTATTTCTGTATAGATTTAATAGCCTATCTACATTTCTATATATCATTATCACCAATGATAATTGTTACCGTTGTGCAACCTCTCTCGGTTAAAACTTGATAGGGAAAGCCCTTGACATGTTAAGTGAAGGCTGTAGCGTACGGGGATGAAATGAGCTGGAAATGGAGCAGCGGCAGAATGTGAGCGTGGGGTCACCAAGAGTGCCCCGAGAAAACACACCAGCCAGCGGCAACCTGCAACATGTTCCCCAAGTGCGATAATCAGGACCAACCTACTGACTGTGCTTGAGAAATCATATTGCGATAGTTAACGAATAATTAAGTCGGTAAACTTATTCGCGCGAGTATGATCGAACGCAATGACGTCATTCATAGAACCAATCGTTATCGCCGTTCATCAATAGTCTTCGATCGGGATTAAAAAAAAACAAGAAGTGTTCAATACCATACCACAGGAATGGAATGCATAAATGCTTATTGATACCTGTTAAAGTAGGAGGGTATATAAAAACCAATAATTTTAATATTAAATATGGCATACGAATTCTCCAACCTCAAAACTACCACACATACCAAATACTTGAAAAAGCTGTTAACCTTACTTGAAATACAACACATACAGAGAAAAAAAGTAATATATGCAGATATGTATTGCACAGTCATATTAATGTCCATACCCAATTTTAATATTAATTTTTAAGAAAAATATTTTACGGAATACATAAGTGATTTGTACTTAAGAGTGCGTAGTAGAGAAATAAATGCTGAAATCATCAATTTTTTTCTACTCTTTTTTCGATGTAAATGTGGATAAAATACTCAACGGCAATCCTAGATAAAGGTATTTGCCAACTTTATGAAAATATTTATCCAGGATTACTCATTAGTTACGCGTGATCTCTTGCGCCGCAGTTAAATGAACGAGGTTCCGGCGTCAGAGATTGTGCCTCAGAAGTTTGTAACGCTCTAAACAATTTTGTTTGAAACGTTGGCTAAAACTATTGTCTAAGATTGCTATCGTTTAATTTTCGCAAGTTGGCTTCAAGAAACCTACAGTTACAGACTAATGCTTTCAGCGTTGAATTACACTATACCACACCCTGCTCGAAAAGATACATACGTCCACTCACCATATTTTATTTCTTTAAATGCGTATAAATATTTACACACACACGCAGAGAAACCTCATTTTTACACCACTCAAAGGACATGCTAATAATTGGTGTAAAATGTAGGAAAGCGTAAAAAGAGAGAAAATAATGCTGTGTAAGATTTGCAAGAGACGCGAGAAAACAGACATAAAATAAGGGAAAGTGTAAACATCTGGGAATGTAAAAAAGGGGTTCTACTGTGTGTGTGTGTATATATATATATATATATATATATATATATATATATATATATATATACAGCATGGACAATAATTAATGTGCGAAACTTCGGGACGTGATTGTTTATGTAAAATAAGGTGGGGTGACATTGACCAACACTATTCTTTGGTGAATATTTAGAGAGCTACACGACGTTGAAAACAAAATTTTAAATACATTTTTTGAAAAATACTAGAAAGTATAAGAGTTTGAGCCACCAAAATTGGTATACAGCTCTAAGGATGGGAACAAACAAATCTGAGAAAATGTGGTTGACGCAACGTTCCCCTTCACTGCTTATGTAGGAGTTACTCTATTTGTGTAAGTAACTTTTAAATACTAAGCGTTAGTAAAATATTCTACGCATATCATTGCTTATCGCGCAAAATGAAGGGGAAAGTACCTCTTGTGTTAATTGCACACCGGCAAACCGTTTTCGAGAAAATGCGAATCAAAACACGAAAGAACAGTGTAACCCCGCAGAGGTAGGCAATACAACGGTTTCCTGAGCCTTGCTAATTGCAGAATTGAATGGTATATTGAGCACAGTAGCGAGAGGAACAGCCATATCTGGACGCACCACAATCCCCACCACATGCACCCTATGAGCAACCAAGTGCGCTACAGTGTCAACATGTGGGCTGGCATTGTCTACAGTCATTTGTTGGGACATTATTTGCTGCCTGATCGCCTCAATGGAGTCCATTACTTACCGTTCCTGCAGGATGTATTGCCGGAATTGCTGGAGGAAGTACCATTGGTAATTCGTCGCACCTTGTGGTTTCGGCAGGATGGGGCACCACCACATTTTCAGCTACAATATGTCGCCAACTTAACACCCCATTTGCTGATTGCTGGATAGGCAGAGAAGGGCCCATCCATTGGCCGACTCGATCTCCAGACCTGACTCCGTTGGATTCTCTATGGGGTTATGTCAACTCGCTGATTTTCGAGACACCTGGGACTAGCCGGGAAGATCTCATGGCACATTGTGTACGTGCCGTACCAAATATTTATGCGCGAGTCCAGGCCAACCTGATCCGCCGTTGCCAGCTGTATGACGGGGACGGTTATTCGATCACTTATTGTAAATATGTATTGATGTTCATAAATATGTATGTAGTACGTGCAAATGCATAGCTCCTATTTGTGCTCTGCTCCGTGTTCTGTACACGTGATCTCTCTTAATCTAACCATTAAGGGAGTGGTTGGTGTCGGCAGTTACCACCAGCCAGCGTGTTTTATCAGTATTAATTTCCTTCCTTTTGTATTCCGCCGCTGCTCCATTTCAACCTCATTTTAACACCATCAGCTCTCATTAAGTTGTTGTTAAGAGGCTTATGTAGCGAATGTAATTTCCCACGTGTGAAGCGCGAAAACCGGTGGGTGATTAGGCTGACTTTGCCATACGTGATGTATTAATTGGTGCGCAGTATTTTTTCTAGTTTTAATATTTTTCTGGCACTTCGAGTCGTGACCCTACACATTTATTTGTAGGTAGTATATAAAACCTCATCATTTCCGCTTACGTAAGCTATTTGCGTGTCTTTGTTCTTATGAACTCGAGTTGTACCTTTTTGCTGACGTTAGTACAAAAGAACGCTTTTGTTAGCTAATGTGTGGTACCCCAGTATCGGTACTCTTATAAACATTGCTGCATGTTTAAACGTTATTAATTCATGCGTGTGTTATTTTTGCAGATACACAGGTTGAGAATATCTTTAGCAGTTTCGAGTAAAAATACAACGAAATCACTTGGTACCATACGCTCGTTCATATAACACGTGTTAGTTGTCACAACGTCACACAAATCTCGCTACTGTACTTAAGTTAACCATTCAATGCTGCAATTAGCGTGGCTCGGAAAGTCGTATTGCCTACCTCTGCGGGGTTACACTGCTCCTTCGTATTTTGATTCGTAATTTTCTCGAAAACGGTTTGCTGGTGTGCAATTAACACAAAAGGTACTTTCCGCTTCATTTTGCATGATAAGCAATGACATCCATAGAATATTTTATTACAGCTTAGTATTTAAAAGTTACTTACACAGATAGGTTGAGTAACCCCGATTATTAGAGCTGTATACCAATTTTGGTGGCTCCAACTCTACTTTATAGAATTTCAAAAATTGTGTTTCAAAATTTTGCTTTTAACATCGTGTAGCTACGTAATTGCTCACCACACAATAGCGTTGTTCAATGTAACTTCGCCTTATTTTACATAAACAATCCCGTCCCGGGGTGTGGCACGTGAATCCTTGTCCATGCTGTGTGTGTGTGTGTGTGTGTGTATATATATATATATATATATATATATATATATATATATATATATATATATATATAAACGCAGCTGACCGAGATGGTTTAGGAAAGAACGTGTGACCTGTATGGCTGTGGCGCCACTTTCACGTCAGTACGCGGCAAGTCAGGCGATTGTGTGAGCCCAACCTCTGCTTGGTAAGACACGTTATTTACGAGCACCTACTGGGTTTCTCAGGTGCCTCGCAGCGCAGTATAATTAAGGCCCAGTGGCCTGTAGCCGCTCGTGTACAGCCGCGCCTCATAAACATCCAACTTTAAACATCTTCTAGGTTCACCCTTTTACGTTACTAGAAATCGACTTAATTCCGTGGGTTCTGTTTAACTGGGGAACACGGGAGTTTCAGCGCACTTAATTTTCAGATGAAAGTCAGTGGCCACTTGTCCTGTCCTATAACGTCGGACCGGCTCCGCGGGGTCCAGGATCAAGTGCCTGCCTCAGCCCTCGAGGTATCTTACTTGCCACGTTTCTTGCGACTCCTGCCAACTCCCGCACCGCTCTCTGCGGATTCCTCTCGCCTTGGCTATAATGCCTTTTAACACGGTCAAATAGTTATTGAAATATAATTTTATAGGTGGAACACTCATTTTCTAGCCATTTAATGAATAGTCTTCAATAAACATTAACGTATACACTTGAGAAATTATCGCATAATAATAAGAAATTGTCTTTATAACGAATAATATACGTGTTTTAAAGTTACTTACTCTTCCTGCAAGACACTAAATTAAGTGCTTAAATAAATTCAAGATTTCTTAATTATATTATTAGAAATCATTGTCGGTAATAATTTGTAATATATTTAAACCGCCTATAAATTTCTCGTACATCATTACTTGTATTTACATTTTGAGGAAACCTCTTACCAGTGATGAGAAATTAGAATTTAAGATTGTAAACGAGAGGCCCTGAACGACGGTCTTTTACAGAAATTAACGACAGTACACTGAACGCCAAAATGGCAAGGGTTATGGCGTCAATATAGCTTCATATGTTATTCAATAAATTTAACTTAGTAAAATGTGAAGTCAGTATAAGGCAAAATTTGATAATGTGAAAAGTTATTAAGTGATTGACACCATATCCTATGATAGAATTCGTAAATTATTATTTTATTTAAAAAAAACTTGTTAGTTCCACGTAACTCGAAATTCTATAAAAATCTTTAAACTTCCATAATTAATTATTGAAAATGAATGCTTTGCCTTTACCAAGCCTTCATGGTATTGAGTTTCGGAAATAGATTACATAATTAATTTACGCTAATACAATTGTAAATGCTAACGCAACTACTTAGTGCCCTCCTATTTCTTAGTCGTAGAGAATTATACTCCATTATTTATCGATTTATAAAACCTTGATATTACTACATAAAAATAATTACGTATATATATATATATATATATATATATATATATATATATATATATATATATACATATATACACCCACACACACAACATACTTTTACAGAATTATAACACCGCACTTGAATAGATTTGCAGACGCAAGTTTTCTGTATGTCAGTATGATGAAAGGATAAAAAATAATGTATACCAAGACATTATTACAGTTTATAACTTTAACTTACCCATATATATTACAAACAATAAAATAAGGTCTACTTACACTTGTAATAAACGATGCCATATACTTTTTTCAGTATTAATTTAAGCGGGTGATTAACTTTTGTCCTCCAGTTGTAACAGTTACTAAAAAAAAAAGACAGTACCGATACGTTTTCACTATGAAATTTATTTTGGACATTTTGCTCTTACATCAAATATTATTTCTAGTCAGTAATCTATAGGATAAATGAAGTTCCACAATAAAGTCAAAAACCATATTTCTTTCTAAGAAGTAACATAGCAAGATCTGCCACTTAAAATCTACAAGTGAACTTTGTATTTTATGATTTATACATTGATGTTACTGTAAACAATACACGGTAAAATATTTTCGATCGTATTCGGACCGAAACCTTATTTAGAAAAAAAGTAAAATTATTTAATCTTATTACCCAATTGTTAATCAGATTTAGCCTTCATAACGGAACATTTGTTTAATATTTATTATACTTCTGAATTAAACATGCAGATTATTTTTGATGATGAAATCATATTTTTCTTTATTAATTTAAATAATTTCTATAACTTACATAAAAAACCACACACAGTATACATTAGCCTACTTTGAACATGACTGGAAGTTCCAACGCCTTAAAGTTTTCAGCTCTACACTGCCATTCTCGTTTATTTTACCCTCCAGTCACCAGAGAAACTTGCAACAGTCGCAATGCACTTTCAAGGTCACTAGTGTTACGCTGATAATACTTCCGCAGTCTAATTACGTCTCCACTCTCACACACAATCGTTTCTGAGTTCCATACCACTCGGTGCCTTACCAACAAAATTACGTCTCAAATCCTGTTGCAATCAACAATGTCAACTTATTAGCCCACGTGCTCAACCTTTACGGATAGCTGGCAAATCAAACGTCATTATACTCTACTCGTGTTGCGTTCATAAAAATTGCTTTTTTTGAAATTGCCATTATATTTAGCTTTACTCTTTGAAGTCTAAATATTTCGGTGTGCATATTTCAATGGAAAGAACTTGAATGCATGCTACGTGAAACTATGTTTAAAGGGCACGACTGCTGTATTGCAAATCGCGATGCTATGTCTTACAGTTAATTGTTAATGTTCATAGAAGCAATTATTTCTTCAGAAATATTCAGGTTAGAGGTGAGACAGTTTTACGGCCCTTTAACAACGAGATCTTAAGAGCCCGATAAAGACGAAGCAACGTGAGAGGGCAACACAACATTCGTGCCCAAGCCGGGATTCGAACCCAGGACCTCTCACACCCCAGACCGGCGCCTAACTGACTGTGCTACGAAGGCCAACGATTCAGGTTAGAAAGTAAACAGTCATGTGAATACCGCAAAATGCATGAATGTGCAAAACTCGTAGATACAGGTACCCATGGACGGTTGTTTACATTAATTTATTTATCGGTGACAAGAAATGAGTGAACATTATCCTTGTTCGAAAATGTGTCATCAGAATGATTTTATTCTCACACATACAATTCCTTAATGCACATCTTATTCATTCAAAACGTATTTCGCCTCTATTATTACATGTATTCGTGTGTTATATGACAATGTCTTCCTTAAAACACTTCTTTATTTATTTCTAAGTGCCACAACTCGTTAGCTGATCAGTTTGGGATTCCTTGTCGTACGTCAATGACCGCACATGTTGCTGTCACCAGTTTTCTTTATTTGTTTGTATGGGACATGCTGAAAATCACCACTTTACGATGGTCAGTAAAATATTTGAACTACAAACGTTCGCACCCATCACATTGGTGTGCAGTGAGGGATGAATTCTGGTGTTAAAAATTAAATAAATAAATGATCTGGCAACATGAATAGATAAATTTCAAAAGCAAAGGACAGAAGGCTAATTCTCACTATGTAAGAATATTTTAAGAATATGTAAAAACTTATGATTTGTTAAAAAATTTTGCACTGAATAGTTCCAAACACAGAAAAAACAGCTATTGATTACTTTACAGCTTCAACGGAAACTAACAAAAATTAATACGGCAGAAACCCCTCCCAGAACTATGTTTTGTCTGCACTACTGTTCACATAAAACCCATGATATTATTATATATTACCTACACTACCTTATACTATTAGACAACTGGATTTATTACTGAAACAACTTTTTTTCAAATACTTGGTAGACATACACCCATGATATATTCATTACAACTAAACACAAAACAATAAACATAAATTCCCTTATGTCTAAGGGGTATGGAAAGGTACGATGTCGAGCGGACTACTGGAATACTCAATAAAATATGAACTTCTTATCACAATTCTATGAGATTTTTTTTGCCGAATATATATTTTTTTTTACCGGACGTTTGTTTGTTGGTACAGCACTATGAGGTAGTTTGCTATACTATCGAGTAAAAAATTATAAACTGTTTTTTAGAAAAATTAGGGCCTGAAACCACAAAATCTGCAAAATTGGAACACTGTTATTTTTATAATTTTTAATATGATAATATCTAGGCCTCTATAATAACTGAATTAAAAAATACTTACGTTTTGATTTGAAAATAACTTTAGTTACCGGAGTTCTCTGCGCGAGAGGTTTACGGTTGTTTAATTTTTTTTTTTTTCAAATGAAAACGCAAGTATTTTTTTAATTCAGTTATTATATAGGCTTAGATATTATCACATCAAAAGTATAAACATTACGGTTTTCTATTTTTGTAGATTTTGTGGTTTGAAGCCCTTATTTTACTAAAAACGATTTTAATTGTTACTCGAAAGTAAAGCATACTACCACATAGTGTTATCTGATAAAATATCTGCTCGCCAAAAATCTCTTCGAATTTTGATGAGTAGTTCAGACGTTATTGACGATTGAGTATTCCTTTCCGCTCGACATCGTACCTTTCAATACCCCTTAATCCGGATCAGGAAAGCCAGTTTTTGTTGTTCTGTAGAAATATTGGAGTAATTCTACACCAAATTTTCGGAAACTTACACGTACATAGAAATAAAAAGAAAACTCAGCTTGCATGAAACAAACAATTTCATATCCTCCCAACGAGCATATTCCAGTCAAACGTTAGGCTCTTCTAAGCAATTAAACAGTACTATCTACACGGGCAGTCGTGCAGACAGAGTGAGTTATGTGTACGGAGGATGGTGGTATCTGGGATGGCGAGGATGTTCCCAGGAGACGTGGGAACCCACTGTGACAATACCACGTGCTGTGTGGACAGCGCGTGAACATGGCAGCTCCTAGCCCTTTGCAGCCAGCAGTCATAGAGGAGGGGGGGGGGGTCTTTCTTCGCGCAGGCACATATTTGCAGCCAGCAGCTCTCCGAGCAAACACGTCTCACACATTTCTGTCGCTCCAGCTGTTTACCTTTGCGCCCTACGTCTGCAGGTGGACACGCGCGCTCTCGTCTCCCACCAGCAACTAATTCGTATTAGCGGCAAGCTCGGCATGTTTGCCAACTTTCACGCCACGCGCGAGTTCTTTGTAGCGAAGAAACGTGTAGCCAACTTGTTGCTGCAAAGATCATTATTGGTCTTTTATTTGTCTAATAAATCATCCAGAATTGAAACAATATTTGAGAACCAGTATCACTCGCCAAATGCGAGTTTTCATTATTTATTTATATTGTTTAAGTCTGATAAGAAAAAAGTGAAATTTGCAATTAAAGTGCAAATAGTATTTCCTTTGCGCTACTGTACAAGTATTTCAGTCAAACTTCTAACGTACATTTAGTAAGCAATAAGTCCAGCCATTTTTGTTATATTCTTAATTTGATGGACTAATTGCTGCCTAAATATACTTTAAATGTTCAACTGCCATACATGTATATAAGCGCAAGGTAAACTGTATTTACACTTTTGTAGAATAGTTCACATTTTTCTTCTCAGAATTTACAAAGTGTGAAAAATAAAATAATCCAGTTATGTGACTCATGCCGAACATAAGAGCCTGCGTCACCCGCAATGCGTGATTTCTCTTCATCATTCTTCCTGATTCAAAATTATAGTTGGATTTATTTCAAAACATGAAAATATGAGCGTCATTTATTCCCTTAACCTGTACTACGCACATATATGAACAAGTAAAGTGTATTTATAAAATATTGTTTAAAAATACATAATTTAAGTTGATTGCGGTATTCTCTTACGCCGTTTTGTGGATATTTAAAAGCATAAAATCGCAGTAAAATAATAAAAGTATTATTTTATCAAAATAATTAAGACATTGCGAATGACTATTTTTAGAAATAATAATCAAGTTATATGTAGTATATTACCAAAGAACTCTCCCATTTGTAACTACTAAGCTAAAAATTCGTTAATCTATCTTGGACATTAAGAACTAACAGAAATCATCAAAGTAAAACTCTCTCACAAAACACTAATTTACATTCGCCGTGGAAGTCTGGCACAACACAATGTCAGTTAATATCAAGTTGAGTGTGGTTTTCTGCAGGATACATGAATCAAATAGCTCAGATTAGAGCATCACAAAAATGCTCTGTGGTGTTAAGATCGGGGGTGTTATGAAATCAGCTCATTATGGCACATCTAATTAGAACATACCTCATACTACTTCATCACGGTCCTTCCTCAGTGGCACAGCACATTATCATCGTCCTCTATGAGACCGTCCCAGAGTGGATAGAAGCTGTCCATCGAAGAGCGTGATAGTTACATTTCCATGATACACAGCAATACACAATGAATGCCACACAGTGGTCCCTGCTAATTATTGATCCCATTTAAACAGAAGCACTCAACCCATCCAATATAATCAACTGCCACCACGAGATTGTAAAGCACTCTCTACTAAAGAGAAATACATATACCTCAGCTGTTGACACCATATCATGTTCACACGCAAATAGGACAGTACAGCGAAAACTTCATAGAATAATCAGTTCAACATATCACCTTCCAATCCTCGACTGTCCAGTCCGCATGTTTTATCATCCTACATAGGAAGAAGTCGGCAGCGGTGCTTCGTTACAACGTAAATAAACGCTGGAACTGTGACCAAAAATCGGCCGGATTTCTAAGCTGTTGTACTGAAATAAAAAAAGGAAACTAGCAATCTCAAGTGACAGTTTTTACCAATATCGTGAAGAATATTCAACCTGATTGGCGTATTTATTACGCTATTTTTGTGAAGCCTAAATAGTTTATGTTAAAGTAATGTGTTTCTCTAGTAAAATTTTTACTCTTGCAGTTTGAAGAAACCATTACTTAGTGTTGACATTAAGTGATTTTTCAAAACTGAATTTAAAAAACTTTGGAAATTTTTATTAGTTTTTTAGGACTATGTCACATGGTCATTTTGAAAGAGGTAGACAAGTGAATCTTCCTTTGTGGAACTATATGTACCTACATCAGTGTGCACTGCGCCGTGGATTTAATACTGATGTGATTTAAAGAGTTTTTGATAGGTTTATTAATTTACAGGCAATTGTGCAACATACAGCATTTACTAGCCATATTACTTGATGCTCACTCTGATCGCCACCTTCGCATATACTTGCTGATCTGGGTTTTTCGTGTTCGTCACGCAGTTTTACTCATACCTTCACTGTACTACAATAGATGAAACTATCTGATGAATTGAACATATGGCCTCGTACATGTACATAGTACCCTTAAAAATAAAAGGAAATTGTTGGGCAGCTGTCTCGAAGATGTGAATATCATTATCATTAGCTGTCCCCCGTAGTAGCTTTGGTAGGTATTATAGCAAAATTTAAAATTATAGTTATCCGTGTTCGATTCCCGGTTTGTTCAACTGAATATTTCCATATGAGAATCGTGTCTCGATGATGACACTAGTCGAGGGTTTTCTGGGTTATTTCCTGTTTCACCTGCCCGTCTTTCCGGGCACTGCTTCATATGCACCTCAAGTCGCCTCTCAGCGGTTTTAAAGATCTTCTTTCGATTGTCCCGTTACGGCTGTGTCAGCTGTGATTTTAACATTTAACAACTTTATTGTATACTCACATAGAAAATAAAATATTTTCCCACCTGCCACATATATGTGCGTATATCATATCATAGTGATTTCCGGGAGCAATTTTTTTTACACGGGATACAAACCCCTAAACCTCCCACACCGCAGGCTTATATTCCAAACGATTGCGTCAAGGCAGGTTGTCAGAATTATTGTGTATGTACAGGACCGAAGCCCAAATGAATTGGACGGCAAAATGTAACAACTTTTGAATATTATTTCACCATATTCACGCTCTTTTTTCGGGTATTATCAAACGCTTTATTAATTTTCACAACCGTAATTGTCAAATAAAAAAATAAAAAAAAACAGAAATTGCTCTTAATATATTTACGTAAGCTTTATTCCTATTAAAAAAAATCATCTCGATATCTCTGCAGGTTTAAGTGTTACTAACCACGTTTCATTTTTTAAATGCAATTAAGATGTTGACTTTCAAAAACTCTTGAAACTGCTTTTTTAAGGATATGCGTTAGCTTCTTTCTGAAAGAAAAATCACCTCAATATCTCAACGGGTTCAAAAGTTATCGAGGATTGTTTGAAAACATATTTCACGGCTTTTCACCCCGTAATTTTCGAATATCGCAAAATCTAAATATATAGTAATATGCATTTTTGAAAGCTTCATTAAAAAAATATATTACTTCTAGATCTTAAAGGGTTTAATGGCTATCGAGAATTCATTGGAAACACATTTCACCCCTTTTCACCCCTTAATTTTCCAATTAAAAAAAAATTCTCCTTAGTGGGTGCGTACAGAGTAAGAAGAAGAGACTATTAAAATTTCATGTCTCTAGGTCCAGCTGTTTGGGCTGTGCGTTGATGAATGTGTGAGTGAGGCACTTTAATTTAATATATAAATATATACTGTGCAACATTGTTGGAAAGAGTTCAACATGAAACATTCTGAAAACTTATATACAAAACGTAAACTGTCTGTCATAATCGACAATCGTTATAGTTTTCTACATCTCCTCCCAGAATATGGCATTATTTCAGTCTTTGATTTCTAAAATCTCTCAAAATTAAAGTTTAATTATTTCTGTATTACGAGTCCATTACATGTTTACTTCAGATTATCATAATTATTATTATTCCTTCACTAATACAGTAGCATCATCTGTTGATACATAAATTCAGTTCACTGTCACAATCAAATTAAATTTTAACTTTCGTAATCCAAACCCCATTTCATAGACTCTACAAGGATAATTATTTTTTCCTTCTTAGGATTCGCTGCCAATCCATTTTATAAGGAATTATTTTTGGCTTAACAACATTATATTCATCGTTTCAGACCTTAAAGCCTTGGATTTAATGAGACTGAATTGTAAAGTGTGTTTAAAACACCCTACCTAATGGAGCGGATTTTCTGTCAATGTTAATTACTTCAGGCTTGTACTTATACATAAAGTAATTTTCCACGTTTCTTTAAATTACAAGGAGGGCTGTTCGTTAATCAGCTTCGCCGTACCTACGACGTTAAGAGCTGTTGTTAAGGAATTTTTCAGAGGCTAATTAGCTGTCATTTTTCAGGGTTCTATCAAAGCTTGCAGAAATATACCTTAGCGAGCTTGGCGGTCACAAAACACTCCATAGAATACACTCTACTTCAAGCCGCAGTATTTCTATCGCGACGTGCACAACGCCACGGTTGCATGTGCCACGTGAATTGTTATTGAATTGAAAACTGGCTATTATTAAATATACGTGTCCCGTTTTTAGGAAACAAAATGCTACTAATTTATAGCCTAAGATTAAGTGAATATATTGACATGAATGCATAACGCACAGTTACGTACTCATATGTCTTGTAAAACCTACTAACGATGTTATTAATAATATTTGTTAGTTATAGATGGTGACATGTAGCGTAAATAACATAAAATAAATGTTGTATGGGAGTTCTGTGTTATATGTTTACGACAGTATGGGCCAGCTTAGCACAAACATAACTGACATACTCCTCGCAATAGATAGGTAGAAAACAATTGCCTGAATGTTCTGAGACTCCAGCAAAATCTTTGACTCAGTCCGCTACTGCTGATTTGTTTCATAATTGTCAAGCAGATTCAAAAGATAAATATGGCAGCAGGAATGTTGTCTGTTAACGTAAACCTGATATCTGGTGTCATTTTTGGGTTCTGTTTTTAAGAATGTTTTGTTCTCATTTTCTATTAATAACTAACTCCAATCATATAAAATCTTCGGTATATTAGCGTTGTAAATTATTTTCATGCGCACTACAGCTTTATCGGTGATTTTGGTACTTCAGTATTTTCGACCAACAATTAATAATGTGGTGGTATGCAAGGAACAGCGTGTTTCTGTACCTGCTAAAGATTTAATATATCCTACACTGAAAAAAATACTTATTAGTCACTGCAAAATGTTTTGTCATTATGAACCTTACAATATTTTTTTGTGGTGACTACTAAATTTTTTTGCTGTCCCCAAAAAGTTTTGCAGTGACTACCAAAAAATGTTATAACCACTGCAAAAATATTTCGAGAGGTTCATATTGACAAAACATTTAGCAGTCACCGCAAAACCGTTTTTTCTGTGTAGTTGAACGTAAAGAGTTGTTACGTAAAGTAAACCAGTCATGTACAGCCATCTTCCCGTGAGGTGGCGCGCGACTGCACTTACCAATAAATACCTCTACAGTCATTAACCTCACTCTCGCGTGCTCAGATATCTACAAAGACTGTTTCCGCCTTACATTTTTTACAAGTTAAAATACTTCCTGCCTCGGTCATGTAGACTGACAATTGTTAAAATATGTTACTTCCATTTAGACTTTCAGATGTATTTTATTATAATTTGGTAACTTATTTTATCACAAGACTGCAAAAATACATATTTGTTCACATACTAAAGTTTAGCGAGCGTACACGCCCTTATTATAAATTAATTTGTAGGTTAATGTAAAAAGTGATAATCATGACAGATTTGTAGTAACGATATAAAATGTTGCGGACACACAATGATATCTTGCCTCTTAAATTTTATTTCCGTCTCCCTATCACAGAATACTAACTTCTTTCCTTGCTGCAGGTTGTAGTGATATTTCCCTGCAGAAGAGTGGTTATTAATCCGGTTAGATATGTTAGTACTTACTTGCTCTGCGCAAGGGAAGTCAGCCACAGTAATTGAAATTCTGTTCACATTAGTTCGAAATTGCTCAAGAGTAATTACTAAACACTACAGGTATAATAGGTTTTAATCTCAGACAATAGTTTATATCTGGACGTGCAATGTGTACTGTATATGTTATTTACGCAATTTTAATCTTTATTTCTTATTCTATAGAATATATTTAATACACTCATAAACGAAATAGTTGAACACTTAGGAGAATATAGGAACACTGAAATTGACCTCTAAGTACACGTGGACTGTTGCAAATACAACAGTACAACAGTATCACACCATACGGGTAACAGTGAACATATTGAAAGTGAAATCGCCAGAGTATGTTACACTGCTGTAAAGTGACTTTAAACATTGAAGTTATGTACTGTACATATAAACTTAAGCAATTTTTATAAACGTAAAACAAGTAGAATATAACGATGTTGAATGTTTGCAGAAATCTTCAATCAGCTATCATAACATCAAACGGCGATGGTTTTGGAGGAATGGAAGAAAACGTACGTATAGACACCTGCCTCAAAGTAGAATACCTAATTTCTCCGCGGATATAGGCTTTCGCGAGTCAAAATACTAACATCCTACCAAATAACAGTCCGTGCATTTCTAGGAATGCCCTACTTAAAATATGAAATAAAAAAATATAAAATCAAGCAATATAAAAGTAAATACCAGTAGTATACCTCACACTACTTGGTAAAGTTTGACATTCCAATTTTTGGAAACGCAAACCAATGCCCCCCTTTCAAACTTTGTATATTTTTACGAAAATCGTTTACATGAGGCTATATTTTGATTTCCTTAAAATTTTACTTTACTAGAAACAGTTATAAACCTAAGTGAAACACGCCAGTGTTGGTTAATATCTTGGCACCTTCTAATTTTAGACAGGTGGTGCAAATCTAGGAGCAGTCAAATATTCACAAATGGGAGATATATCAAATCAGGCGAGCACTACTCACGAAAGTTTTGATTCGTCTCATGTAATTAGTAACGTTTAATCAACAATTTGTTTCAATTTTACACTTTTAAGAGGCGTGTTTTTCAATATTCATAGTCGCGTAAATTTGTAGGCCGAATTATATATATTTCATTTACCGTGATGTAATATGGCACAATGATTCTATAGGTGGTTCGGAATAAAGTGAGCGCTCAAAAAACCTTGATAAAGTTCTATTTTTAGTCAATTCGTATCTTTCCGCACGTAACGGCTAACAACGAGAAATGTTTAATCTCTCTGGACACGTCACTTGATGCATGCGCGTGTAAGATAAAATACGCAGTCAGAATGAACCGATACTGTTTGATAAAAAAAGTTTATTAATAATATGGAATATAATTATGTAGATTTCATTTGATTTTAATTCTGTATTACTGTATTTAACTAGGAAAATACAAGGAACTATTTTCCGTAATTTCGCTGCCAACCATACAAGCAGTAACGCAACTAGAGTTAATGCAGAATTATACGTAGTAATGGCTAGTCATATTTTTCAAAGGTTAAATATTTAGTGCTCACTTTATCCCGAACGACCTATACTTTGGAAATAACCTGCAGAGTGAGGAAGTTGTTAATATCATCATACTTTTTACTTTGTGCATTGATTCACATGGATGATATTAAACATTCTTACTACAACACTCGGTATCTCAACAACAGTTAACCACACTCAAACAAGAACTTAAAATGAATGTAAATCCTCCAAAATTGTTGTTGTTATGGGCTGTTGATTTACACCAAATCTTTATGTACGTCGCAACTAATAAAACCACGAAACAATTCTGCTTATACTCTTTTATATTGGTATATTTATGGCGGACAGCCAGTAGAGGCATTGAAGTTTACAACCTTTCGTAAAAGACCGGTTAAGGCGCTTCTACAAATTTTTATGTGCCAATAACATAAAAACGCAATAACTGATCGTAGTTATATCAAACATGTTCAGGGGCTCAGAATTTTTACCCATATGAGCTGCATATTAAAATGTCTCAGAAACATGCAGGCTACTTAACGTCAGAATAGACGTACGATTAACATTTCTTCAGTATTGTGAATGAATCTGAGTTATAGTTCAAAGAATTAAACTCCGTTTGACCAACACACATTTAATGTATTTTATACATATTATCCTATTATTTAACACTATTTATTGTGGCGTACGTATGTGGTGAAAATGAAAAGAAACGCAGTTGCTTCTTAAGCGCGAGAAGTAAAAATTTCCTGTGACGGTGAATGCGAATGAGTCACGCTTACATATACGTGTGATTGATGACGTATACGTTAAAAATAGGTTCATCATCTTCCGCTAGCAGTATAACACGCAGCAACGACACGAGAACTTTATTACCCAGCTTTTGTACACTGGTGCCAGTAACAACTGAAAGGTAACGTAAATAGTGTAAGATAAAGGCATCATTGTCGTAAGATTAAACATTTATGTTTAGATGGAATTATGATTATAATTTAGGCCTTTTTTATTTATCAATTCCACAACTAGTCTCGACCAATTGAGAATACAGAAGTAAACTGAAAGCCTATTCCTCCAACTGGGTTCATGCTACGAATGATGCTTCTACTCTACTTACCCTACATTTATTCATGTACACTATTGTTTGTATGCATGTATGTACGTAAGTACGAACGTATGTATGAATGTATGTATGTACGTATGTATGTATGCATGTATGTATGTATGCATGCATGTATGTATGCATGCATGTATGCACGTTACACAAAATAATTATACAGTATCGAGTAGGGCGTAAACTCGAGGACAGCATCACACCTATGGAGGCAGATTTTCAACACGGCAGCTTGAAGGCGACTTTCGTTCCCAGAAAGATGAAATGAAACCAGAACATACATGGAAACACTGACGAATAGCCAAGGCGTGGGTTGGAGTAGGATCATTCTGAGAAAACCCGCCGGCCAACTGCAACGTCCACCACGTTTCCCACATACGAGCAATTCAGGACCAATCCCACCAGGATTCCGGATCGTGTCATGGCGGGAAGCGGGTGGTCTAACCACTACAATACCGCGACCTTATTACGCCAACCACTCGGCTGAATTATTTTGTAAACAATGCGCAGTCTCTTACGTCTTATGATTCCATTGTCATGGACCCTTCTTTTCTTCGTTAATAATATTTGCTGCTCTTTTATACGTTTCTTTTAAATAAAATTTATTAAAATAATTATAATATGATTTCTGTACGGACGTTGATAACACTACACATAATTATAATTGCGTAGTAAATATTTAATGCTTTTCACACATAAAAATAATTTTTATTAGTATTACAAATGTTCTTGGAAGTGATCTATTTGTATGGCATAATAAAGTAAATTTATAAAAAAAAAATTTCGTAGTAGTGGCCGATTACAACAAAATATTTCATGCGAAATTTGTTATAACTAGTTCGTGGTAGCTGTACATCATCTCTGCGACCAATCGCCGTAACGTAGTTGGTAGTACGTCTACTTATATTGGACGCTTGACGGAAAAATTTTATCGTTTTAAAAATATTTATATTTGTGCGATATACGGTTTGTTATGTAGATATACATTGTGAATTTTTTTTACTGCAATGACAATTTTTTAGCTTCATAGTTTTTTTTATAACGGCAAAAGTCCAAATTTGCACAAAACGGTTTTATGATATGAAGGAAAACCAACTGACTTACCGAACTGGGAAACTTCACACTAAATAACGAAGTTGTAGGCTACAAGATCTTCTATATTAAATATAAAACTTTAAATATTTGTATTTTTAAATATCAGAATTTTGAAATTACAATTTTAAAAAATTCATGAAATATTTAATTTTTGTTTGTATATAGGAGATATTGTTGCCTAGAACTTCGTTATTCAGTTTGAATTTATTTTGTCAGTTCGGTAAGTCAATTGGTTTTACTTCAAAGTATGAAACAATTTATTGCAAATTTGAACTTTGACATGCAATTACAAAAAAAAATAGGAAAGCTAATTTTTTTCATTGCAATAAAAAATAATCACAATATATGTATACAAAACAAATCATGTCTCGTAGAAATGAAAACATTTTTTAAAACAATAAAATTTTTCCGTCAAGTGCCCCCTTTAAGGCGCGAAGAAATCTGGGCTCGCTGTTCGGATACAGTTACTAGGGTTTTTACTTGGTACGTTATATTGTGTTGGTGGTCCAGCTCTGGACTGCTGTTGCTAAATACGTCACATCACCACACTATTAAAAAAATGAAAGACGGAAATAAGTCAGTGAAAATGAAATTTTTAAACACGTTTGGTCATGTGGTAGTATTTGTGGCTCGCAAAGTAGATCGTGTTGTTTCCAGATGTAGATACTAGTTAGCCACAGCGTACAACAGCAGATAAACGTAATTTACACTGCTCGTATTATCACAACTCGTAGAACCGCTTATTGACACGCATGGCTGCGCAGAGCAGTTGCCTTCACTTGTATAGTTTGCATTTGTGTTATCTAGTACACTGTTAGAAAAAATTTCCGTGAAGTTACGGAAAAGTACTGGCAAAAAATTATCCAGAAATCTTCGTAAAGTAACGGACACTCAGTTTTTCTTTATAACGGAACCCTCCGTAAAATAACGGACAATACGTTTTCCGCAAAAAAAACCTAAATTTCTGTAATCTACTAGCACTCAATTTTCTAGAAATACTACATTTTCTTACTAACTAACTGTATGTTATCGTGATTCTGACACACTGTTTAATAACCTGAAAAATTTTTCGAAGCTGCTGGGATTCGAACCCATGGTCTTATAATTGCCAGGCAGAAGCACTAACCATTTTTTTAAATGTTTGGTGCAGTGGCGATGCGGAAGCTTCCGCATCATCACTGCACCAAGCATTCCCCCCTTTAATGTGACTTAATTTGAGTGACCCCAGTACTTTTCGTGAGACAATTTGTATAGTGACAATTTTTGAGACCCAATGGACAAACACAAATTTATACCCAGCCAGACCTGGGAATCGAACCCAGAACCCCCCGCACCAAAGCCGGCCGCTCAACCAACTTTTTTTTTTAAGCAAAATGTTTGGTACAATGGCAAGGCTGACGCCTCGCCACTGCACCAAACATTCCCCCCCTTTAAGTTAATGAATGCATTCCCCAGTAACTTTGTATTGTGAAGTTGTCGTTGTATTTGTAAGTTGTCTTTGGCACACAGACAAGACGAACACAAACATCCAGTCCTGAACCCGAGGAAGTGGTTGTAAATGTCACCTCCCCGGCCGGGAATCGAACCCGGGACCCTTGCCTCAGCAGCCAGGAGCGCTAACCACTGAGCCAAGTGGCCGGGCACCAACTGAGCCACGGGGGGTCGGCTGTGAGCCACGGGGGGTCGGCCCATTGAACCACAGTGACAATTTATGAGTAAATGAGTTCCATGCAGTGGTAAGATATCAACTTTATAAGAGACAACTTTTGTGTTTGACATCCAGGATTCGTAGTGATTATTAATACCACTTTCTTTAAGAAACACAGTAAAATATGCTTTAAAATTGTAGAAATATATTTTCATGATTTTATGGAAAGTTACGGTCAAACATCCGTAAATTGGCAATACGGACACATTTCCGTAAACAAAATATTACGAAAGTCACTTCCGTAAAATTACAATACTTTTCTGTAAATATTTCCGTGAATTTACGGAAATTTTTAACAGTGTATACAGTCATTAACTTTATTAATCAATTATCGTTAGTGCTATCAATATAAAAAATAACTTCCTTACAGCTGTGGACAGGGTAATTGAAAACACAGTTCGAGAAGGTAAACCGATATTTTTTTCCAGGCGGGACCCATGTCCGGAAAAGCTATGGGACCTGTGAATGGCTATGCTGCATTCCTAGCAGGTAAAACAATTTCAGCCGTGGATTTAGACCGCTATTCTACGGAGGACTGAAAACGTGGTCAATATTGATATAAACGTTGTACCGTTCCTAATTTTGAAGAGCAACTGTCTTGAAATGACTTATAGAATGACAAATATGCTGTATTTATCTTTGTCCACGTTAATCGGAGAATTAAATCCAACGCAGAACTTCATATCACGACTGCTACATACGCAACCGTTTTCATTCAGTTTAATTTATCACTGTTCTAAGTGGTTAGTAATATGGCAAAAAAAAAAAAACGGACGTGACGAATACCGTAATCAGTAACTGGCAACTTTTTAAGGTAGGACTTAACAATGAATTATTGTAGTTCGTGGATACTTTCAATTGAAATTTCTTACAAATGGTACTATGTGTACCTTAGTATTGCAAATATTATTACATGTTTATACAAAATATCATTCCTCTTGTTTGTGTTACGTTTCAGTGTCCATTAACAAGTACCAAACAAATATTCCTTTCTAAGCGTAACAACATGGTCAATACGTGTGGCTGTGTGCTCAGTAAACCATGCGGCCCGTACATGGGCTGGCACTTGAAAAATGATCTGTTTACCGTCTCGAACAACGTACAATGCGCCGTGGGCGTTGCTCTGTGTTTTCCTGTATACACCAATAAGTGGACGTTACTGGAAACACTAAACACGAATTCATTCACCTCTCTCCTGTCCCTCTAGAGCTGTTAAATTTGTCTTGCAGTTGCGAATCAGTTCCTGTAGCAGATCAAGCTGATTCATAGGTGCTAATATTTTCGTCATGAGAGCCGCAAAAGTCCCTGCTAAACACCCACATACTGTCTATGAAGTTATTAGCCGCTTCATCAATACTCTTAAAGTTTCAATAAAACATTTACCGGCTGGATAATCTGCAAGAAGGCTTGTACACTAACTGAAACTTGACTTACGACTTGCGACATGTGTTAACATTTTTGCTGTGGGCGTTTAAGTGTGAAATAAGAACAGAACAGAACAGTGGCGAAGCGTGAAGTGTTCTAGGGAAAGCTATGATTAGCAGTGACTGTACAGAACTCTCAGTTGCATGTGTAACCATTTGACTGGTAGGGGCAGGTACATCCCTCAGCCAATAGCGTTTACGGACGATGAACTAACCTCGAAGTAATACACCTAGGTCTCAGTAACATAACTGTCACCTGCTCAAAGAGTATAGTCTGATAAAATACTGCTTGCCTTGGAACACGCCCACGTTTCGCCACTGGAACAGAATGAAGTAAAACATTCGCACAAATAAAGCCTATCCAGTAATGTTGCTAATATTAAAGCCAGACATAGCCGTGCACTGTTGCCAGACATGCCAAAATTGTGTTACCACAACTTTTTTTTAATCCTGGTACACAAAATACCTACAATGAGACATTTGTTTCCTATAGCAAACTATACATGTAATACATATTTTTATGGTGAAATAAAGCTGTAAGCGAACGAAATAAAGAAAATGTTTGTTGAGGGAACAAAATTTTAGACGTGCAAAAAAAACTAATTTTTACCTCAATAAACTATACATCTTAGCTGACTTAATAAATTTAATTCTACTATAAAAATGAGTGTCAACAATTAAATTTTTGTATGCTTGCGTGGCAATACACAAACCTATTTAGTCTTGTAGTTGGTTGTACTAAATACCATTATCAAAGTGAATAGGTAACCAATAAGTAGGAGCTGTGATCAATCGCTGGAGAAGCTGACTATTTGATGGGCTTCAGTATATAGTATTCAATTATGACGCTTTTCTTCCGATTATGGTGAGTACTTTTTTGACAGAACCCTTATTCTGGTGCGCTACGATATAAAGTCTGTGATTCGTCTGTAAACAACTAAACTGTGCCACATAACCATTGTTCAATCTTACAACATGCAGGACGCTACGCTGATTTGGCGATTACGCTGACTGAGAAGCTTCTCGCGGTTTCCTACCATGTCTACAAGTAAACCAGAAAAATAGCTAATTTAACTTTGTACTAGAATTACGTGAATCATGCCAGATTATTACCGATAAATCCACTCAGTATGGCAACACTGCAGCGACAAGTCATCAGGTTTTCAAACCCCACAGCGCCTACGTTTGAGTCCCAGCCAACACTTGTGTGTTTCTGACACAGTAGACCTCAGCACTATATTTCGCTTATACGAACTAAACGTATGTAGTTGGACAACTTGACATGCACCTACGTCACAGCACGGCCCTTCTTGGTATGTTTGAAGGAGGTGGAAGAGGAGGGAAGATTTATACTGTCGCAGTGCCATAGCCTCCAGAGATAACATGTCAATCAAGATTAACGGTAAGCTGATGCAGGGCCAGCCAGCAACCATTTCCTTACCTGAGCCTCACAACCATGAGCTTGCAGCTAGAAGAGTTTTGTAGGGGCAGGTTGTGAGCCAGAGGGTTCATCTACCGACAATACAGTTCGTGTTCCGTAACTAGTCTGGGTTGGATAACCGGTGTGGTTATTCTCAGAGTTTCAAATGTGGCAATCGTGCGCACAGCGCATCTGACCGGCGAATTTTTTTCTCGGATCTCTAGTTTCTCCGCTCGTGCTTTGTCGGCATTGCTATATACTAAACCATTTCTTCTTAAACCGCGAAGACCACGTTATTCAGAGCTACACAAAGCTATCAATAAAATTATTCGACTCGTTCATACCACTGTAATGCGAAAACTTTTCATAGGTGGTTAAAGCAATTCGACGAAAATTTGGCTGAATTTCAACATGAAAGGTGTACATTAAATACGTTAGTAAAATAATTTTACACCACAAATGTTCAAATACACCCATACAGTTCTCTGTGAAAAATGTGAAAAGATCTAGGAGTGAACTATGTATTTCAACTTATTTGAAAATGTAAGTGACATTTTTACCGCGAGCCTGAAAACAAATTTCCCCCGAACGTGAAAAATTTACGTTCTGAGTGGTACTTTCTTGTATTTATTGTAAGAGACTAGAGCAAAAATAAATTGAAATAATTTTTCCACGATGAATTCTGCTTTTGTATTTATAGTGACCACTGTTATCCGCGAAAAAATGTTGCCCCCCTGTTTTCTGTGCCTTACGTACACATCTGCAGTTCTGCTTCGTGGTCAGTGATTGATAGGGCCACGATTTTGTCGCGAAAAGATTTTTGCCCCACTTTGTTTCAGTGACTCACGTGCACATCGGCAGTTCTGTTTCAAGGTTATTGGCAGCGTGTCTATGTTCAGACACGTTTCTCATTTGACTGCACCAATAAGAATAAGATTTTTGTGAGTATGTACGTCTCTAATTTGCCAAGGCCAGTGAGAGTAAAATCATCCAATCACAGACGATATAGCAGAGCTGCAGGTGTGCACATGACGCATCGAAACCA
>PNEQ01117012.1:0-37504 GCA_003012365.1 Medauroidea extradentata | reverse complement strand
CACACACACACACACACACACACACACACACACACACACACACACACACACACACACACACACACACACACACACACACACACACACACACACACACACACACACACACACACACACACACACACACACACACACACACACACACACACACACACACACACACACACACACACACACACACACACACACACACACACACGATATATAATATATTATATATATACATACATATACAGAGAGAGAGAGACTGATTCACTCACTCTCTCTCTCTCTTCCCCTCCCATCCTCAATTTACGTTGGGGTTAGGTTCCTGAAAACAGAGCCACAATTTGAAACGACTTAAATTGAGTCAGGCCAGCTGCTCATGACCTACAGTCAAACATTAGTTGGTTGCCGGCAGTGCACATGACACCGCATCATGTAAGTTTATCACCAATAAATACTGTAGTGAAATGACAGCATTGGAAACATTGCCAACTAATAAGTACCAGGTTTTCGGCATAGTTATTTTAAAAACAGCGTGTTTAATATATTAAACTTGAATACTTAACTACAGTAATAATATAGACATGTGTTATAAGAATTATGTGTTCATAAACATTGTCATTCCTCCTTTAATGAGAGACGTTAGATGGTTACGTGGGTACAGGCTATACATTTTTACAAAAAAAAAGATCAGTTATAGTCCTGCGCCATGCCGTTTGCCTTGACTTTGCGTGCGGCTTGTTTATCTTGTGCATGCTGCCTAGCACGAGCTAGAGGGACTGGAGGGAGGGTGACAAGCCAGCAGTTAGTCTTTCGGTACCTCTCCATCAGACAATTAGGAGGCAGTACGAGCAGTGGCAATCACTTGCTCCTCCATGATGAGACACACAGACCGTATGAAACTGTTCGGCAGACTGTACATTAGCACTTAGTTTTTCTCCTTGTACAGTAATTTCGCAAATCCCGTACCCCTGTTTATATCTGATTAGCCATCTAGAGGATACCCTGAACTTTCCCTCTACGCTTGAAACATCCTGAAAGATATTTGTTGTCTCCATGCACATAAGGTCTGACACAGGTGTCCTGTTCGCTGGTATTTACTGAACCAACTAAGCATAGTGACATTTATACTCTTTCCATTCCAAGGTTGCAGCTTGTATTACTCAGTCTGTTCGTGCACTTGAATGGCATCTTTTGTAACAAGCCGCCGTGCCACCTTCACATGTTTCACGAGCTGTCAGCTGTCAAGCCTTTCCTAAGTGAGGTCAGATGACACTGCTCATACATTCTCACAGGAATGGTACGGGTGGACTGAAACCTTCTCAAGAACAACAGTCATATACAGTACTGTTTTGAGCATATCGTGATACTATGTTACAGAGCATTTTAAAAAATGCAATTGAATATTTAAATAACTAAGTCTGAGCTACAAACAAAGCACTATAGCATCGGAATGATTTCCTGCTGTAACAACACTGTTCACTAACTCGATAGTCAATGACATGTATTTCTGCTGCAAACTTGGAATGGATAAAGTATAAATCTCTGTGTGTTTAAGTTTGCAAAGTCTTTTGTTTTGAAGGATTCACACCACTGCCACAGTGTTAAGCAAAATCAAGGAGTTTTTCTTAGTTATATTTTGTCGTGATCAGTTTCTACATTTGGGTGATCACCCTTAAGTAGGGGGTTGTCCTGAAGGAAGTGGATGCTCTTAAGCGGCTTTCTATTAGGAGTGATTAGTGAGAGTCCTGAGTCCAGGTGGTGTATGGGCATTCAGAGGGTTTCTCCTTGCTTTTCCGAGGTCTCAAGGTACTCGGTTTGGGTGAACACAGTGGAAGCCCCAGTTGACGGCGTCGGTGCATATCCTTTCCTCTTCAGACCTCCCACTCCACTGGCCATGGAGGGGTAGGCCCGGGAGGGGAGGGAGTGATCTGGTTCCGTCAACTGGCGGTAGGGGCGCTCGGTCGGCGAGCTGAGCTGAGCTCACTCTTCGGTCTGGCGTGGACGTGTGGCGGTTTAGGCGGGGAAGCCCTCCTCACCGTATGAAATGGCGGATTAACGACTGCCGCCGGATGATACCCGAGGCTTCATGTGTGTTCTCTGCATCAGTTGGTAAAGTGGGCATGAGCATTGCCAAGGGACATTGCAGCCTGTGTGGCGAGTCCACCTAAGCTGACAGCGGAACATCAAGGTTTGGGTGAGTCTCCCCCAACTGTTTCCGTGCTGTAGCAGTCATTGCTGATGGGGTCCACTGAACTTGGGCTTATGGCAATCATCTAAATTCCTTAAATATCTAGCGGGGCCTTAAGCGAGACTGGGAGCACTGAGTTACAGCAAAGGTGACTGTGCCTGGACGTGTATAGGCTGACGAGTTTATGGAAATTTAATGTCGCCCTCGGGAAAAGGGGATTGTGTACTAACCTTCAAGTTTCCCTGGAATTGCTGGAGACTGAATGCGGATGAATGTTATGAGAGGCGTTAATGTATTGTGGCGGAGAAATCCATGTGTAAAATTGTACTAAAAATAAGCATCTGGCCCTTTATTGTTCTTTGTGGAGGGGTGATCGATGATTTTAGTGTATATAAATTAGAACTGTGCACACAGTGCGCGAAGCCCTATTGGATGTTTGTAGTGCATTGTAAAGGCTTGTAAATCATATTTGTGATCAGTGAATTTACCCGAGTTTCTTTGTTCAAGAATGTTGTTGACAAACCTTGCAGCCTACATCTTTAAGAATAGGTAGGAGTTTTGCTCGAGTCTTGCCGTATTTAAGTGAGCTTAGCTGTGGGGCTAAGTATTATGGGTGTTTATTTATTAAGGCCTTCAGCCCGAGAGAGTAAATTGGGCTAGTGTTAGGAACACATTAATGCTATGATCGTTTGCAAGCATTGTAACCACCTGTCCTTTACCAAATTGGTTGACTAATTGCAGCTTCTGTTCAATTGTCAGGATCACCTTTATGTTTACATGACATTTGAACTGTGGTGTTGAAAACTAAGCCATTTAAACTGGGGTGTTATAAACTTGGCTGATGCCATTAGCACAGTTAACTGTGAACGCATGCAGATCTATCGTTTAGATAAATACAACTGCACGTCTACCATATTTCATTTCTCAAAGTGACTGCAAATCTTATAATTTACGTATGGAAAAGTGTCATATAATACTGATAAAATTCACTGTAAAATATTTTTAATATTTTGCTTGCAAAAACATTACTTAAGGCTATGCTTCCCTGTTTCTGAGAATTTTTTTTAACGCTTGAACAAGAGCAGAGATCACAATTCTGGCGTGTGTGTTTTTTGTAAATGGTTTTTGCAGTGATAGGTAATTTTCTAAGGCAAGAAATTATATGGTTCCGACTAGTAAGTCTGTTAAAAATGTTGTTGGTTAAATAATTAGTTAAAACTGTAATGTTTACTGTCTTAAAAAAATTAGCCACCATAGAGAAAACTATTTCAAACAAAGCTGCCAAACAGATTTTTTAATTGTGCTCTTTTTTTAGGCTTAAAAAATTATTATCTCAAAAACATTATAAACAGGGGAGCATGGCCTTAAAATATATGCCACAAAACACAGAATTAATCATGTAACACTTTACTTACGTCAACAGCCCTCTCATCTGTTTCGAAACTTTACAAAACTTATGTTATCATGGATAATGATACAGGCATTTTGAATTCTTTTTTTAATAACTAAATTTGGCCATTTGGAAGCCATTTTTATAGTAAAAATTGTAAATTGCAGTGAACTGATCCTGTACTACTGGCGGTGGTAGTAGTAAAAAATGAAATTTTGGCATTTTTAAAACAGGAACTTTTGTGAGTAGGTTTTCAAGGTGTGATAGTGCACTATTTGTGTTTTCTGCACCATGATAAGTTGGAAAAGCAAGGGTTGAAGTTAACACCTTAACTAGAGCACTCGTCTCTGCCATGGTGATCTGGCTTCGATTCATAGCGGGGTCAGACCACAAATTGTCACATCTGGGAAAGGTGGCGCACATTAGGCAGGTGGGTATTTTTTCTCAAGGTACTCTGGTTTCCTTCTCTCTTTTCCTTTCATTCATTTGCTATTGTAGGGCTTCATTTTATATTACCCTTCCGCTGTTACAGACGTCTACAGGAGCCTAGTCAGAAATCTGCACGCGGGACACGAGACCTTGTCGGCATTTCCCCATCATTATTTTTATTATTGTTGTTGTTACTATGTGCTATTATTATTGGGAAAAGAAAAACAGAATACATGTAAATATTGAAAATGGTTGGAACCTCTGGCAGCGCTTGGTGTGGTCTTCCGATGGGAGTGGTTAAGGAAGTCAACAGAGGCCTGCTGGGAGCAGTTTTCAGTGTGGTCGCTGCCCACGATTGTCTTGGGCGCCATGCTGAAGTTGGTACGGCTCGCCTGGGCCTGCTGGTAGTGCAGTCTGCGGTTGTGGTGGTGATGGTGGTGGTGGTGGTGTGGTTTCTCATCTTCCACGTAGTCGCTGATGCTTCCAGATGAGTAATGCTGCTTCAGTACTGTGTTCTTGTTCTGCACATCAGACAAGCTGCTATACTCAACCACCATCTTTGGAATGGTGTAAGCTAAAATGTCTACTGAAATTTACATATTTTTCAATCTCAGTGCAGAAAAACTAAGCAAGATCAATACTAGATAACATGTTTTGACAACTTTGAGAGCAAGTATTTGATTTGAGTGATGTATTTCCTTGATGTACCTTTTTACGCCAGGTTTAAAGTTCTGAAAATTTGATATCACAAATGGTTCACCAGAAACACGTCAATATACTGAAATGTCTATTGACAATGTTGAGAAAAAGATTGCTCGTTTTACTTTTTTTTATACTGACTTGCAGAAACTTGTAGATTTAAACAAACAACTGCTCTCTTAAATGATTTAAGATGCATTTTAAGGGTATTGGTGTATGGAAAAGAGAAAATTTACTATCTACACATGACGTGTGACAGAGTGGCATTTGTGGTTAAAATCTTGAAGGTACATGTCCTGACAACAAAACTGGAAGTAGCATTGGTATTTGTGAGGATTTCAGAAATTTACACACACTTTCAGAATGCTGCTGCAGAACATGTGTTTTATAATTGTTTAATTAATGAGGGAGAGAATGAAAATTAAAGATTTGCTTTACGACTTAATGTACCGTATATTACTGATTTGACGAGACAAGTGCCTAGAGTGAAACGTGATTTGTAATAAAATTTTTAATTTCTGTGACAAAATTACTTTATAGTTATTTCACCATCTCCACTGGAAAATCATTTCAAATTTGATTCCATAATATCTCAAGACATTACTAGTATCCAGTTTCTTAGTTATCACATGAAATAACTAAATTTATTTTCATGCTTCCCTTACAGTAGTGTCCATAAAAAATATTTTCTAGAGAGCTTAATTAAAATTGATTTTTAAAAATATGAAATCTATCAAATTTAATTTTAAATGTAATGGTAAATTAAAAGCACTTGTATCACAACTATTAAAAATAAAATACACAGCATGCACCAGTCTCTTTATTACAGGTAGGTAGGGTGTCACGTCAACATTGACATAATTATATAGATGGACCCAGTGATTCTTACAAGAAAGGGAATGGTAATGGGCCATGACTTGGTTAGGAACTGTCTCAGCATTTGCATGCAATAATCTCAGAAAAACCAAAATGAGGATGGCAGGACTGGAAATTGAACGAGTATTCTCTTGAATGTGAAACAAGTGTGTAGCAGCAGTAGGTACGCTACGACAGTACTTGCTAGAAGGGTCTTAAAGATTATTTCCAGACTTAGTAGTACTGTACGTGTGTTTGAAGTTCACCTTTTTTTAACTGAAACTTGAATTCTGTAACTTATTTTTGGTAAATTATCCTATGTCAGTAACTAAATGCCGGTGAGTGTAGAAAATTTGGAATTACAGTCATATATTGATCATTGGCTTTGCATTTTATCTGTGGAAAAACCTTATTTATACATTCTAGAAAGTTAGATGTTAATTATACGACATAACCTCAATTTTACAGCACTACAACAGTGACTTTTTTTTAAAAATGAGAATGGGCTGTTTTACACGTTAACTGCACATCCTAGAGAGTTGCAAAATGAGTGATTTATTGATTAATTACAACACACTGCTTTACATTATGACATAAAACATCACTTTTGAAACCATTAACATTTTTCTGCAACAACAGGGCACAATTTTTTTACTGAAGAGGGTGCGTATGGTGCACATACCTTTACATTATTTCAGATCATGGTTTAGTTAATTTGTACACCAAATTTTCTTCCTGTAACGCTAATACTTTTTACATAACCCGACAAAATATGATTTTCTGACTTCGACTTTAGGGCTTCTACTGCCCTTAATATTTGAGATTGACTATGGGTGTCCATATTAAATTTCTTCTTTTCACGTTAGCAATCTACTGGTAAATTTTGGTCACATGTTTCAGAAACAGCCTGTATAACAACTGTAATGTAATTGGAAGTGGTTAATGTACAAATTGTTTCCGTATTACTGCTTTCCAGTTAGTCTTGATTATTTAAAAGCAATGTTGAGCTGTTCATACATTTCTTTAAGAATGATGAAAATTTGATTGAACTCTGCTTTAGTTTCTTTTTTGTTTTTCTCTAACATCTTATGCAAATCATAGTGTACATACATGTGGGCAGAATGTGAGTCAGTATACGCTGTCTGCATGCAAGTATTTGGGAAAGGCAAATTAAAATTCAACAACCATTTAGACACAAATATGCATACATCATATAAGAATAAACTTTGTTAATATGCACAGGCGGACTTAATCTAAGGCATGATTTTCAGATTCTTAAACAGCACATTTGGGGAGTTTGCAAGTGGTCACACATCCAGTGATAAATCACTCACTTTTAAAATCTTGTCCCTCTCTTATACCTTAATGAACTTCCACATTCCTCACCATCAGTGAACTGTTGATGTCTCGTGGTTAAAAGATGTCCAGAAATTAGCTTTACTGTAATACATTGTTATGTATTAAGTTCTTAGATGGTAAACAATTATGTGTTGATTACAAGATCTCCAGACTTTACAAAAGAGTATTCTGTGTAATAAAGATAACTTTACATACCTGAAGTTTTTGTACTTGCTGGTTTTTAAGGGACAGTTGTTGATTCAGTTCTGCTATCCGCTGCTGTAGAGTCTTTTCTTCGTCCTTCATTTCTGACATACAAAAGAAAACAATACATTTTATTTCTGGATAATTCAACGCCATTTACAAGCAGTTTTCATTGTTCTACGTCTTTTAAAAATTCTGAAATTTTTTACCATTTGTTGGTACATGTTCTGAGGGATAGAACTAATTTAAAAAAATATATTTACTTCACATTTGTCCTGGGCAGCTGTTTACAGATATCAGCATGTGCTGTTGTAAGCTGTTTCAAGCATTTGTGTAAAATGCTGTAACTCCCTTCGTATACACCCTGACAACATTTTTAAAAATAGATATTACTAAGCTTAAAATGTTTTTTATTTAGAACCATAAACTTTTTATTCTGCAGCAATTTACATTTTTCTGTTGTATCAAATTTAAAAGAACATAATTTAAATTTTTCCCAAATTAAAGCCTAAAATTTTGCTTGATGGAAAAAAAACACTCCAATGAGTTTTTAGCTGTGAATATTCTAACAGAAAGTAGTATTGTATAGCAATGATTAGAAAAGTTGGGTATTTTGAGTCTTTTCATATTTGCAGGCTGTGGGAGAAAAATCTGAAATTTTCACATAACGTAGTCCTTTTGAGATACTGGTACATATGTACAATTGGTTAGGATGTTTGAAAAATAGATAAAAATTCATAAATTTAGCACTTGCTTTAGAACCCGGTTTCAATCCCAAGCTCTGGCCATCTTGATTTCGGTTTTCCATGGTTTTCCAAAACCGCTCCAGGCAAGTACTGGGATGGCTTTTTAACAAAGGCCATGGCCAGCCCTACTCCCAGCTCCTGTCATTGTACCACATTGTCTGTCACTGCCTAATGACCTGGAAACAACTGGAATATAATGGATAATGGTGGTGGCGGTGTAAGGTAAATCAATAAAATTACATTATGTGCTGTTTTTTCCAAATTAAATGTATGTACATATTGTCAAAGGTGGTTTCGAGTACTGTAGTATCATTTGATTTGCAATGCAAATGAAAATATATAGTGATACATGTACATAAATTGAATTTTAAAAAAATTCATATTTTCTTGTAGAATAAAACAAAGGTATTCTGTTATAATACACAATACTTCTGTGTGGTAGCATACAGGCAGAGTAAACGAGTTATCTATTTTTAAAATAATTTTATGGATTGTGTGGAAATTCAAATATTATTATGTATTTGAAGCTGGTGTCACAATGTGAAAAAGAGTAGGTGGATTTACATAAGTTCAATACCAGTAAATTGACATTGAATAGAGAAATAAAACTACGTAGTGTACTTTTTTTTTTTATTTTGGGATACTAAAAAATGGTAAACTGAAGCCGAACTTTCAAGTAAAGTACATTTGAAAATGTATTATTTGAAATGGGTATCATGAAATAAAAAAAAGTGGATGGGTTTTATTTCACTTTTCAATACCAATAACCCTTCGATTTTTTCTTTGTGATACCACTTTGAAATATTACATTTTTTCGAACTGTCCCCACCCAAAAACCTCGATATTCATCTAGATTTGCTGACAATGTTTGGAGGGAAGATTTAGGGGATGAGATGAAATGCGTGGCGTCATCGACGCAACACCCTCACCAATGTTACGTACATAAATTTCAGATTTTTCACATGTGTCCCACATAAGCAAACAACCCACTGAAATTTGTAAATTTTTGAAATTTTTTTCATTTTTATAGTCTTTAAATATGACAAGACTTAAAACACCCCCAGTTTTCTAATCCTTGCTGTATAATACTGTTAAAAGAGAATACACAGCCAAAAAATCATTGGGGTATTTTGTGTCCTTCATGGAAAACTTTAGGCTCTAATTTGGGAAAACTTTAAATTATATTGTCCAACTTTAAGAAAGAACATAAATATGTTATTGTATTTGTTCTGAGGGAAAATGTTTAGTGTTCCTAGGGAAAATGTTTAGTGTTCCAAGGGAAAATGTTTAGTGTTCAAAATAAATAAAATTTAGAGTGCAGTAAAACCCATTTTTTAAAATGATGTTAGGCTATATAAGAATGGAGATACAACATTTTGCGCAAATGCTTGAAAACACTAAAAGTGGCACATGCCGCCATCTTTAAACAGCTGTCCAGGGTAAGTGCGATGAAAATATCTTTTTCTAAAATTGTTTTTGATCTCTCAAAACATGTCCTAATAATTGGTAAAAATACCAGAATTTTTTAAAAAACATGCAACACCCAAATTTTTTTTAATTTGGTGGACATCTGATGGACTGACTTAATATTTAGTAGATTTTTTGGAGGTCTTTTCATATACAGGAATAAAGTGCAAAGCAGTGAGAGACAAATTTAAATAAAAGACAATCCTAAGTTAAAATGTAAGTTATTAAAGAAAATTAATGAATTATTATGTACTGTATTTTTCTGCTGACACAGTCCTTAATTTTTTTTTGCGTTTTCTTCTATTCGGAATCTGAAAATTGATGGTTTTTATGGAGATGAAATTTATAATATGAGCAGAGATCTCTGATGTGTGAAACCGACTTTATCCAAAGAAAATAAATAATTTGTCATCTGTCTGACATTCTGGAGTGCATGAAATCGCTACTCATTACTAAGGTGCTATAAATGGCAGCACAGTAGGTATACTAGGGCTGTTCGATATTTCGATATATCAATAATTATCAATATCAAAATTTAATATCTAAATCTTTAAATATCAATATATTGGTGTTACAATATTATTGAAATCCCTGATATATCAATATTTACAACATACCAAAAATGACTTCGGTATTGAAACATACCGATAACTAACAACATATTAATATAACAATATTATTGAAATCACCTCTCTATAACAACCCTTTCCTAAAAAACAGTGGGGTTTTACTGTACAATTAAACCCCTTTATAAAGATCACCTCTATATAAAAACCCTATTCTAGAAATCCATGAGGGGTCTTTATAAAGAGGTTTTACTGTACCAATATTGAATCAGAAAAATATAACTGATGCATTATTTACTAAACACTGATATATCAGTATCGTGATATTATTGAGACCACAGGTATACTGATATTTTCGATATGTTGTAAACACTTGCCTCGAAAATGACAATAATATCGAAATTTATAATTTCATTGAAACTGACAATTTCATTGATATTATTTTCGACCTGATTATGTTATCAAAATTGAATTTATTATTGAAATGAGCATTATTATCAAAAAATGACATTTTCAGTTATTTTGCTGATGATATGTGATATTAAAGATTTCGAAGGTATAATTGAAATAATTACTACCACCACTGTCGCTGTCTATGTTTACCATTGATAAATATATTTAGTCTCACACTATTTTAGCCAGCTTTGTTTTCATTTTCGTATTAATATGCATCAATTTACAGATTTTTCTGAAATTTCAGTGCTACTACGTAATGGCGCTATATTACTTAAACGCTTTACTTAAATGCTTTGAAATAAAAATATTTTCTTTGCTATTTGTAAAACCAAAATAAAAAAGTTGATATTGAAAAAATTGATGTTATCAGCATATCAATATACCAAAAAGTAAGTGTTATCAATGAGCCAAAAAGTTAGTGTTATCAATGTACTAGAGAATTAAAGTGTTATCAATATTGTCTATATAACGAAATGTTAAAGAATTATTGACATTAACGATATACCTAAGAGTTATGATATTTATATCATCGATATACCAAAAATATCAAGTATGTAGTTGTATTTAATATCAGTATCATAATTTGTGATATTAAACAACCGTAAATTAGACTATCATGGTCAAAAAGTTGAATATGGTTGGCTGGATTACTTATCACTCAGTTGCCTTAAAATAACACCAAGTTTCAAATGATGAGAAGGGTTTCAATAAAAATGTATTCACTTAAAGAAACACTCTAAAACTTGACTTAACACTAGCTGATGTACAATGAGGCAAACTTGTGTTTATATGAACAGAATGTTTTAGATAAAGAGTGAAAAAATTAAACTACAAAGACAGGGTATTTCTAATGGAAAATTTTGACATAGTGAAAATGTGGTCTACAAAGCCAACTAATGGAGATACCTGACGTGAATTACTAAAATGTTAGTTGCCTATTGGGTGATACGCAACACTCATTGGATACAAATAACGTACAATCTCAAATGTAGTTGTCATACTTGTGTTGAAGTTGGTGACAGACATTTCAAGCACTTCTAATGAGGTTTAGACTGATATGCTACCACTGGTCTTTCAGTGGCATAATCTTGTACGAACCAAAACTCACCTTTTGCTTGAATCACATTAAACAAATGTTCGAACAAGTTTAAAAGAATTTGAATCTTAGGTGTTGTAATGTGTGACTAAAATTTGGTCATGAAAATTACAATATTTATTGCATACCTCTCATTTTGTTTTTCAGCCTCTTTATTTCTGTAGTCAGCTTTCCTTCTGCAGTTTCGTGCAATGTCGACATCTCTTCTATTGTGTCCCTGGCCCTTTTCGCAGACATTGCGTGGAACAGGCACTGCTGTGATATCTGGTAGTTCCAGAAAGCCACAGCTCTGTTGCATATTTCAAAAATTGTCTCAATCCGCATCCCAGCAAGCACCATCTGACAATGTAAGATGCTGACATTCAGTTAAAATAAGAAGATACTAATGAGTGGAACTTTACCTGATTAATACTAATGTGATGGCAAATAATATAACTGAGTTTATGAAATATATTTTATTACATACTTTAGTTTACCTGAATGGAGGAGCAGATGCTGGCTCCCAAAACACTGCAACAAATTCATTTAAAGGAACCACCTAATTTTTTTTTGCGTAGTCTTCGTTTTTACATTCAGTCTGTGAAGTGTTAGTTGTTTGATGGGTTTAATGTCTAATCTAATCTCCATCCCAACGAATGTCTGAGCTAAAAGTTTTTTTAAGTTGTTCTGATTATTTAGTTTTGTTATCACTCAGTTTTTATAAGATTGTGTAGTTTTGTGTTTGCATGTCAGATATATTATGCATTTTTCATTTTACTTTTATATGTTCTGACTACAGCTAATCTTGTTTTTTGACGTACCTAATTTTCTGAGACTATATAGTACGGCAATAATGTATGTTCACCATTTTACTCAAACTCTTACAGATGCAGAGTCAAAACACAGAAAGATATGTGGAAGAGTCACACAGTTTATAACATTGGAAAAATTCTCCTTAAGAATCAGTTTGAGTTTGCAGTTGATGAGATGTCTACCAATAAATAATATTGAAATACTCAGAAAATCTTAAGTGAACTGACAGAATTTTTAATAAAGTACTTGCTCTAAATAATTGCTCAAAGGTCATTAGTTTCAAGTCAGAATGTTAATGTACTACCTCTTGGAAATGATATCATCACTATAAAATGATTGTCAATAATCATAAACTAAACCTAAACATTTGATGCTTAAAGTATTCTGATGGCAATGGTACATCCACAAATAGCTTTATTTATTACAGTATTTTTATTAGTTTTGGTCATTTTTATTAAATACTCTGTGTCCCACTTTGTACATTTTATAAATATACTGTTACATATGAGCCTTTTTATCTTTGGGCTTGTTCGAGACAGAGGACTTATTAATTAAAATAGTTTAATTTAATTTTTCATTTACTAGCTATCAAAATGCACACACAAGAATGTCAACAGTTCTTTGATAACAATGAACCACACTTTCTAAAACAACCCTGTTATGCACACACTGACAACTTCACTATAGATACATTAACTGGCTCTGACAATTATGTGAAAGAAATACTGACCCTGAATTTAAACTACAATTTACAATAAAAGTTCAATGCCATATAAAAATCACAGTCTCCAATACACCATCTATGTACAACCTAATTAGTTCTAAGTGGTGGCGAGTCACAGTCCACTGTGCAGCACCCAGAGTGCAGCACTAACTTCGCTCTTCTGCACCTACTCCTGAAACACACCTACTTCTCTTGAATCCCTAGATATACTGTACAGTTTCCTAAGTTGCCAGTCACTTCTCTCTTTAACACAATGCCACCAGTATTCTTCTCTGCGCCCCACTGGTGTTACACAGCCTCGACACTGCAGCTGCCCCAAGTGTTTGTCTTCCCCGCAGCCCACCACCATTACGCTCCTCGTCGACACACACCACACTCAAGTCACACTTATGACTTCCAAATTCTCATTTCAGCAGCTTTTATAGGGATCATTTTGCAACATCAGTCGGTGGCGCTGCATGACAACAGATAGTCTAAAAATAGACATTACCTATCATGCTTGTACGCGCAGTCGTATAAGCAATGGGGGTTCTAGAGATCCCCGGAACACGAACCACGACACCATGTTTTCACACACTCTCAGTATACATCCAGTGTGCAGTGAATGAGAGAATCTTTCATTTCAAATTATAAGTTACGAAGTGTTTTTACATTATGTTTTAAGGTCGAATACTAACCAGTATATGTGATAAGAGAGAAAATAACATGTTTACATACTTTTAGTAAACTACAGAAACTTGAAGAAACGGCAGTACTGATACAAGTTCATTTTTATTAGGTTCTTTATACAGTGAAAGCAGTTCACAATTGTTCAAGTGTAAAATATTCCAAAATTTCATTTTTATGAAGTAGCTTTAGTTTTGTATATATTACTAGTGACTACATTATCTTCTCAAGAACATTTCAGATTGCATAGTTTTCCCTTAAATGAATGTCAAAGTCAAAATTTGGATGTTACGGGAACATGCCTCCGCGAAAACCTAATGAATTACTGTACTTAAATAATAAACACTGAAATTAAATTAATGTCGTGGGCTGTATGCTTACAGTTACAAAAATACAAAACAAAAAATTTTTGTATTTAAAAAATATGTAAAATATAGGATTGTCACTAAACTTTTAGAAATTTAAAAAAATTACATAAAATTTTTTTTGATTCGTGTGTAGGTATATAAATTTGAGCGAATATCCATTGGCTCGTGACATCTAATTTCAGTATAAATTGTTTAGTTTCAATAAGGCTGGTGATTTTTGTATGCGTTTGTGTTCCCGTAACGTGAAACTTTGGAGTGAGTGAAGAGATTTTGGTCAGCACTGAACAGCTAGGTCTTTATTGCTTGTGATAGGTGACATGATGATGTGACTATGCCTCAGCACTGGAATGATGGGTAGGGGAACTGGAAGATCTTCGAGAAAATAAGTCGACTAGCAGAACCAAATTTACTGCCAAATTTACCAGGTTGCATCTAACGTTTCTAAGATCTGCATGGTTATATTTTCCATTTTAGTTTTTAAGAACAGCATCACAGAATGAAGTGTATCTGTAATTTTAGTAAACAATTCTAGTTTCTAGATTTCAGAATGTTTTGTGCAACCTAGTTTGTTATTCATTAAAATTAAAGTATGTTTTTCAAGATCTAACACAATAAAAAAGACTTGTCAAAGCAGAATCTTAAAAACGTACTTAATTTTTGATGTCCTAAAGTTCTGTGATGTTGACTGCGTGGAGTAATAAGAAGTCAGCAAGTTCAGTTTCAACCGGATAGCAAGCTCTCGCTGTCCTCCCGTGGCATGATCATTATTATGGAAAGTTTGTTGGTTTTGCAATTAATGATTATATGCTCACTATTCTCAGCAATACGTAGTTAAATTATGTTACCAGCAGTCTGCTGCCCTGACTTGTGACGCTTTCCAATACTTTTAAATAACCGGTCCGAATACCGCAACGCCCAGCGGTATCACCCCGGTCTGTTGATCTCATGATTTAACACAGTCTCTCTAAAGGTGTTTCTACTCATAAACTGAAGCTCTGCAGCCATACTCTGCGGTTCGAAGACATTTTTCTGTCAGCTTAAAGGCATCTCTACGCCTGAACTGACGCTTTACGGCAGCACCCCAGCCGCCATTATCTGTGTCTCAGCGCCGTCTTCCGCTGCTTGAAAATGTCTGTACCAAAATCCGTTAACAAAAACCTGGCTTTGCTCTTGTTTGGCGCCAACATCCCCCGTCGCTTGCCCTGCAGACATTAGTTCAGTTGGGTCAATCAGGAGACACTTTCCGAAAGATGGCCCCGTCCCTCAAAGACGGTAACGTCCTGCCATTGCCGTATTTTATACTATAATTATTCAATTTATATCCGCTACACTTCGACAATTACCGTACATATTTTCCTTATTTTCTAAAATTCCTGACATTCTAATTACTATAAAAACTAAACATCTGTATCTTAAATACTATAGGTTGACTTTCTTCCCCTCTTGTCCGGCGGCTAGGGGGTAGGGTTGCATGAGGGGGGAAGAGGCGAAAAGGCCCAGATGCTTGCCAAGTGCACCTGCTGTTTCCACAGAAACAAAATATATACATTTATGTTTTTCCTAACTAAGACTCTATACAAAGATAATTGCTTTGTAAAAAATTGTCTCATTGGCATCCTGACATGAAGACAAGAAGAATGAATGGTCGCTTGACTAGAGTATCTGTAATTTACTGTTGGCGACCATATTGTGCATCACAATTTTTTTTATATCAGCACAAAGTTTTTCCTTTAAAAGCATCGTTTTTGGTTTTGGGTGCGCTTACATCTATTTCTTAAGGAAAATGAAACCCCAACTAAAACAAAAATCAAATAACATGTGGTTATATAACTTATTTGTTCTGATTATGAAATAACTCACGGATTTAAATTCTTCCGAAGGGTTTAGATCCACTTCGACAATGTCATATTTTTGTGAAAGAACAGTTTTACAAGCAGGACACTTATTTTCCCCCTGTGAAAATTCTCGCGTACCATCTTCATGACAGAAAGCATGAGAGCAGCTTGTTACCCATGCACGTGTTAGCAGTGGTTTTTTGCACTTTTTATAGTTGCACATCATATGTAATTCTGAAGACATGTCTAGTTGAAAGTGGTGCTCAAAATTTTCTTCAAATTATCCGGTTGATTTTGAAGTAGGCGCCTAGTATTTACATTTTTTTTTATGATGGATGTAATTATGGCTGCCGCCAAGAAATACTGTCAAAGCAAGTATATATTAATTTTTTTACATTAATTTAATATAGACGGAGTTATAAAACTGAACGCAAAAAAAAAGTTTTCACTAAAGAATTTGATAATAATAGATTATTTCGTGTATTTATTAAAGTCGTCTTGATCTTTGGATCGACTTCTATTGAATTGCCAGAGTTGAAATTCGTATTCGTGATATTGGGGCTATGTGAATTTGTTAAATCATTTTTCCAATTTCTAAAAAGTTTTTAAAACATTTTTTCATGATATGTTTTTAAGTCTGTACGTTGGGAAATTAAATAAGATTTCTCTCAAATATTCATAGAAATTACGCTGAGCAAGCTTATAAAAGTTAGTTCCTCTTTCAGCCACCAATATGACGTCAGCATCGCACATAGAAAGTTCACGTCATGTTTGCACTTTTCTTTGAAAGTGTACACGTTGACGTAAACAAATTTATGTTATTGTTTACATTTGTAGATTACACTTTTGAATTTTTGATATGTTTTAATGTAGAAAGTCATGGCAGGAAAATGGAATGGGTTTACTGAAGACGATATCAAGAAAATCCAAAACAAAGAATTGTTACAAGGTAAGATTTGACTAAAATTATACTTAAACGAAAAGTTAAAACTCCAAAGAATGCAAAGCACAATTTTAATAATAATAATAGTAATAATAATACCTAACAATAATAATTATAAGTTTTATACTCGCAGTTGGGCTAACGCCAGGTGAAGAACAGATTCCTCCCCTTCCTCGCAGTTCCAATCCGCCAGTCCATTCGTAAACCTTCCAACTCCCCCAATCGTCACCAATTCGTCCCACAGTGCATTCCACTCCCTCACTGTTCTCACCAGCATCGACTGTCTACCTCTCTCCGTTCTTCACACCCTCTGAATTTTTTCACTGTTGCTACCTTTACCCTTAAAAGTTCCCTTAGTTAATTTACAGGCCAAATTTCCCCATCCCCCCTCCCCATTCATCACCGTATACAACCTGACCAGCCTTTTCACTCTCCTGTCTCTCAACTGTTTCCATCCCAATTCCTTCATCATCACGCTAAGCCTAAAGTTCCTTTCCTCTTCACCTGCCTGACCCTGCCTTTTCCATTTATTCATCACCCACCTCGATGCTCTTCTCCAGCTCCTGCACCTCCACGTACGGATCCAATTCCGCAGCAGCATATTCCAATACTGGATGAACCATCGTACAATATGCATTTCCCTTCACCTCACCATGACCCCCTTCAACACCCTCCCGAGCAGTCCTAAAGCCCTTTTTCCCTTCGTAACCTTTCTGTCCACCTGCTTTGTCCACCTTAATTCTGCCTGTATCACATAGTACTGCTAATAATAATAAAAATATTTTTAATTAGACAACAATGCTTGCAATGTTTGGCCGATTGGATGGCGAGTAACCATGCTTCATATTTACGACGTTATGTTAGGTTGCATGTATTTTAGTTCATTGTGTGTTAAGGGGGTGAATTTTCACAATTTTCGACGTTACTTTTTCTTCTTGCTTGTTATAGATAATTAAGGCTCAACAATCTAGGCCTATAGATTACATTTTTGTACATCTTCTTACTTTGCTACATAGTACATACTTTCTTATTTTTGGAGCACTGATGGTCGATAGGAAAAATGTCTCTTTTTCTTATCTGCCATCACTGCTTCAAAAATAAGAAAGTGTGACTACGTAGTAATGTAATAAGTTGTAGGAAAGTATAATTTCCGGATTGTCGAACCCTAATTTTCGATAATAAGCTAGCCTCCGACCCCCTCTCAGTTATGTGGTAATCATCTGCTTGAAACTGGAATACCATACAGGCTGGCATGCATGTGCAGGGAGTGAAGTGAACTTTGAGGTGCTGAGTAGAAGAGACATGCCAGTACAAACTCGTGAAATATACATAAGTTAAATAATAAATTAAAAAATATTCCTTGATAACTTTTCCCACAACACTGATACTTCATTAGTCTTTACTTTAAGAACTAGAAACTGCACCTATTGCAACTGTTGTAACAAATAGGCTGTGTTTCATTCAGATTGTGATATTGTAAGAAAAGGCCTTCCCTTAGCAACATGCAAAACATTTTTTCAAAAATAATTTTTGGCATTTTTTTTTTCGAACAGTCTGCAACACAAACAGCATAGAATCTTACTAATTCATGTTATGTTGACTTCATACCTGAAATTGTTAGGCCACAATTTTGAAAATTTGCAATTTTAAATTAAGTATGGTGTAATCAGTATGTTAGCCAATAATTGTGATACAGATTTGTTTTGCGAGTGGTCATCCACTCACCAATGTGTGGTGTTGCATTCTGCTGCAAGATCAGTTATCTCCAAAGAAACAAAAATGTAAGATTTGTTTTGTAGCAAAACTGTCTTTGGTTAGCAGCACCTAGGAGTTTGTCGTGCATGCATATGGCATAATTTTTGGCTGAATCCACCTAACAGTAGACAGGTATTCTGTATCCTAGTGAGAGTCTTAAGAATAATATTCGGCAAAAAGCCAACAGATTTCTGTAGGGCCTTGTTCAAAAGTGCTAGAGTTCTACCCGTAGCATATTAACTCCTCAAGCATTTTCATAGCCTATTCAAAAAACCTTTATTTATTTGAGAAAAACTACACGTTTCATGAACGTAATACAGGAGAGAAAGAACTCCTACACTTGCCTGTTGTTAACTTACGGTATGCTACAATGAGCACCGTCTTAATTATTGTGCTATCTTCATAACATCTTGCTTTAATGCTTAGCTACACAAATTTATGCTTTTCTGATAACAGTTTTTGGACAGTACATAACTTAATGAATTTTTAATGACAAAAGTTGTTTACTCTGGTCGTTAATATTTATACAAATAACATTTACTCCCTACTATGTACTAGGTAAATACTCAATTAAAAAAAAAAAAAAAAAAAATCATGAATTTTTGAAAAAAAAAAAAAAAAATCCACAAGTGTCCCCCCTTTTTGTTAATTGTGTATGAGGGAAGGTTGCATAAAAGTTGGGCTGACTACTTGATTAGCGGGACACAACTGTCGCCCATCCGGCCCGAAGAATAGACGAGGTGAGGGAGAGATGAGTGTGGAGCAGTGATGGAATGAGAGACGAGCGAAATGGGAGTTCCCCGAGAAAACCAGACGGACAACGGCAAAGTCTGCCACTTTTCCCACACGCGAAAAATCCTGGACAGAACCCGGGTCACTTTCGTAGAGGGCGAGAGGTCTGACCCAAGACCACCATAGCCCCTTGAAGAATTGTTTATAGGTACCTTATAATTTAACTTGTATTATGTCACTGAATATCTGTGGTTTGGTGTTATGGCTGGTTTTGTTTCATGTTCCTTCCTTTTCTTTCATGTGGAGTCTGAAGAATGCAGACTTGAGCTTACAAGTTGACCATGAGCTCCAACTGACCAGAATAAATTATAAATTAATTAATACAAAACTTTTTGTACTGTATTTCATGCATAATTTATTGATGATATTGCATATGGTACTGTAAACGTGATTTGTCCAATATCTTTGTACATAATTGCACTTAATAAGATCAAATGTATGCAATAAACCAAACTAAGAAAGACATTGTTATTACAGGTAGTGTGCCCAAGGAAGTTCAGATCTTGGCAGATGACCCTGTGCGTGTTGCCAAGAGGCAGGCCAGGCAACTGCAGGGTATCGGCAGGAAGAACGTTGCTCGAGAGAGACTGTTGCAAGCACCTCAGCAGACTCTAGTCGCCGCCAGCAGTATGGAGGATATTCCAGAGAAGGCTCGTCTTGCCAGACCAGAGGTAGGCCTACCTACATGCTTTGTTTCTGTCTATTATTGCTGATCATACAAAGTTATTCGGTAAATATCAAGTTTAGCTACTTGTCGTGTACAGGCAAAGTTTATTAATAAAAAATGTTTCTACAGTGATGAAAAGTAGTCGTACGAAAAGAAAATTGTAGTTTACTTACTTTGAAATTTGCCGCTTTTCCTAGAAATTCTAAGTCAGACTCGCGTGTTTTACGTGAACGCCATGATGTATATGTTTATATGCTACTAGTGTTCCTAGCATTATCTATTGAAAGTAGCGCTAATACTTTGCGCAACTGTTCTGTAGGCAGCAAATTCACTAGTAGAAAAACCGTCATGCTTCTAACACATGTTTTCGCAACGATAGCTGTGCGTATTCAGGGAGAATTTGAATGTGTGCAGTACAAATTATACTTGCAAGTAAAAGTGCTTCACGCCGTGCTAGTGACGTATGTAGTGTGTGTTATATAGACTTTTTTAATTTGGAACTCTCGTGGATGATAATTATTAGTTGAATTCCGCTGATTGAGACACAGGAGCGAATACGTTGTGCATACAACGTGTGTGGAGAGATGTCCGTGAATGTACCTCGACAAAAGGGGACAAATGCATAATTCACTGATCGTGACGAAGGATTTGTAACCACCATCGAGTTGAGTAAGTAAAAAATTTCGTTTCAGACATTTCTCTTGTTATTTTAAAAAAACAAGCGTGAACCATGTGTGTTTTGTAACGTAGGGGTTGTGAACGATAATTATGACTTTTTAGTTACGGTAAATCTGCATAACATGGATAGGCCTACACTTATTTTTTTTTGTTTAGTTTCACAATGCTGAATTTTATTTGAAAAATATTTAATTAGGTAAAACTCATTTATTGCCAAAATTCTTTATATTGTTCTTATAGAATAGTGGTAACGAATGTTGCATCAAATGCAGGTAATAATGAGCACAGTCGTAAATAGCCTACTTGCTTTTACATTTTGTTTTGAAACCTGTGATGCCATTAATTTCTCTAAAACATTTCTAGGTAACTTGTATTTTCAAATTAGAGATTTTTTTTTATCAACTGTGATATGGCGTTTACTCAAAGTGCTTACTGAATTTTAACTGCTGAAGTAATAGTTTCTTGTGCCACCCCACGTCATGTAGGGTACGGACACAACATGACTGGGATTCATCAAGACGCTGACATCCACAGAAATTCAGCTTCAGTTATCTGTGATAACAATCCTTAGTGATCCTAATATGTAACAAATGTCACATAGTGGTCTGACAATGGTATGTCAGTCATGGTATCCCAAATAAAGCATCAATACGTTGTGCAGTAACCCACATCCGCCAGATTAATATAAATGTAGTCGTGTGTTGTTGATGTCACGTTCGGAGTCAAAGCAACTGTGTAAGGATGGTTTTAACACAAAAGACAGGAAACAATGCAGTCATTAGTGGAGAGTGAGAGTGAAGAACGCTGGTAGCAGTCGGCCTCGGGAAAACATCTGTAAGTATGTGCTATAGCAATGCGTTGGCAACTTTTATACAGCTGAAGGTAGGTGGAATTTATGTGAAGTATTTACCCTAACAGTCTTCATGATTTCAGGAACTGTACAATATGAACGGTTTCAGTCAAAAATAAGAACAACAGTGTCAGCTATGATTTGATTTTAATTTACAGCCAGTCTGACGTTTCTGGATCGACTTGGCTTCATTGAACTTACTGTGAATGATGTTAAATTTATTGTTGGATTGAGTTAATAAATATTCTCGTATATTAAATAAATTTACAGTAGTTTTTGGCAGAACAGTTAAGGTTGACAATAAATAAAAATATAGTTGGGTTTACCAAATTGGCAAATGAATCGGTAGAGTCAACTTTAATAAATGTAATTATAATCAATCAATAGTGACTCTTCTTTCTGTTTACCCAATACAGCAAACTTACAACTTATCTTCCTCTGGTAAAATAAATTAACATTACGATGGTTCTGCATTTAAAATAAAAAATTCAATTGCAACAAATAATTAATTTTGCCAAATTATAATGTAAAATGACAGGAAGATGCTCTAGAAATATGGAAACTTGGAAGTTCTTGCATAAAATTGTTTAGTAATCATCATATTATAATCTTCAGATTTAGCATCAAGGATAAAAAACAGGACACGAAAACTATGTTTGCACTCTAATCACCATAGTGATCAACAGTCACATAACTGTAAAATATATATTACTGTCAGCATATATACATGAAACAAAATAAAATGGTTCATAATTAACTCTTATGATTTTGTGTAGAGGTACATTGAAAGACAACTATGATAATAAATCTTTAAGAGGAGAGCTACCATATTTTCTCGGATGTTTACATAACATATACCGGTATATCTTCCACATTTTAAATCAGCATGTCTAGCCTTCTTTGCTACATGATCAACACTCCATGCCTAGTGCCAACCTTGATTCTCAAACATGTATTACCTGGTGCCAACCTGAACACACAACATATATTACACATACCGCACTAAATACGAACCTAAGTAAGAAGCATGATAGTACTCAAGTGACAATAAGAGAACTGGTTATTTCAGTGAGGTAATGTTTATTTTCTTGTTTTTTGCATTTTAGTTTAGTTTGTTAATTTCCAGAAATGTTCCAAAATCACAAATATTTTGTGGCCGCAAGTCACTTAGAGGACATACTACTTGCCCTTTACACTCATTATTGTCTGTTCGCTTTGCAGATAAACTTTTTTTTTTTCATTGGACCAGTATTTCTTTTTCCGCTGCCTAATGGGCAGTTCAGTGTACTGTAAGGTGTACAGTAAATAAAAAACTAGGCAAGAGACAGTTGGCAGTGATGGTCTGTTAGTAATCAATGACAAGTGGCTCATCTGCTGTGGAATGTAAAGAATGTCAATGTACTAGCACGGTTGAAAAAGATACGGGTGTTGTGTTTTTAGGGTTGTATAGCAAGTCTTGTAATTTGTGGATGCAAATGCCATGTTCAGTTCTTTCGATCCATTTCACTTGCACCTCACTATAAAATGTTGCTTACCTGTCTCATGGTACTCATTTCACATTTTCTATCATATAGAGTACGCCTCACTACTATAGAGTGAACACGTCTGCCCATTGTCTCTGCCTGGTTTCTATTATTGTTTCTGATGGCAGGGAAATTGTGACTAAGCCTTTTTGGAAGACAGTCGAATCCTTACCATTATCCATTTATTTTTGTACTGTTAGTACCACTGCTTCATTTTTGCTCTTACTGTTTTTGCCTATAAAGTCGAAGTATTTAGGCTATATGATGCTTATGTGGTAGGTGCCTTCAGTTGCATTTTGGATGAGAGATTGCATTTCTGTGTAGAGTAATTGAAAGATACAATTATGATAAAAGCGGGCATGCTGGAAATAAATTTATGGTAAAGGGGGGCAAGATGTGGGTCTTTAACATTCCATGAAATCCAGTCCAAGTTGTTTACATAATCATTTATTGATTTATTCCTTGTTACTAATGAGGTTGTTATTGTAATAGGCGTTCCAAAATTTTAAGTAAAAAATTATTTGCTAACGTAATATTTTTAATCTTGAAATCGTATACAATAAATGTATTATAGTACCTGAAATTACACAATAACTTGACCTTCTTCAAGTGACAAACCCAGCGAGGTCCAGCAGGAATATCTCTTTAGACTCACAATTAGAAGGACTCAAATTTAGTTATTTGCTAGCTAATCTGAATTTAGTTTTCAGTGAGATTTACAAAAATTACTCCATGCAAAAGGTTGGGATGGTTGTTTGTTACAGGCCACTATAAAGCAACTTCTCTCTTATCACTTCACTATCAAGGAGATGTCAAAGTGGTTGGCAATGAAATTTGTTATTTTACGTTTGTACCAATTATAGTTCAGCCTACCTCTATTGTATTTTTGTCCGATAAATTTTTTAAAATATTCTTACATTGTTACATGACATTCCAGTGTCAAAATGTTACTGTTTTCGAAACTTATCCAGAGTGAAGATTAGCTTGCTTACTTAAATAATATAATTGTACTGTGAATGTAGATGCTACAAGTTACTTAAAAAAGCCAAACTGTCACTTGTGGAAATTTTGAAACATTTTTTAGAAAATTGTGAAACCATCTGATTTTTTTTTATAGTTGCATATTAAAATTTATGATACACAAATACTAACAGAGTAATCATGGAGCTTGATAGTTACACACATAAAATGACAATACATAATGCGCTGGAGCGCGATTCACGACGTTTCGTATAGCTAGTTGGCTTTCTCGGCCGAAGAGTAGGTAAAGTAATTTTTTCAAACAACAACATTTTTACGATTGTATTGAAACTTTCATCAATTACGTAGTGAAATTTTTTTTCTCTGTAACATTTTGACTTTCAATGTTATGTTAATGCAAAATTCATACAAACATTTTTATTCGTCTAAAGTTAGGGGCAATGAGTACATTTTGAAATTATTTGGTATAAATTTGTAAAGTTACAATTTTAATATTTGGTGCCGAACTGCCTCAAGGACCAGACCACTGGAGCCGTTTTGAGTGTTTGAGGCACTAAAGCTAAGGAGTGATGACATGAAAACAAAATTTGTATGTCTTACGGGAAGAGTAGTATAGAACGTACTCTACAGCAATTCATTGAAATCTGTTTTGCTTTCCCTACATCAGTGTATTGAGCACACATAAGAAAAAAAATGTAGTTGTGAACCACAGCACCACAGTTTTGCATGAAAAAAAAATTGCAAATGTAACATATAGTGGCGCCCCGTTTTTACTCTTCGAGATTGGGAAATTGTTGTAAAATGCAGGAAAGTGTGTATAGAGGGAAATTCTAATGTAAAAGCTACAAATGGAACCACAAATCAAAGTATAAAATGAGGGAAAGTGTAAAAATGGAGGGGGATGTAAAAAGGGGTTTTAATGTTTGTATATTTTTTTTATATTTTTCCTGATTTTATAAAACTGCAGAAAACCTCTCATCCAGCAATATTTGCTATTTCGTTCAGTACTACATAGTATATTTTTTGCTCTGAATTATATTATTGTTTTTTTTTTTTTCTGTGGTAAAGCACAAAATAATAAAATTTTAGTGATACAAGGTAAACATTGTAATGTTGGTGGTTCCCATTCTCAGACCGAGACGATACAAGTTCTCAGATTTGATCTTTTCTTAACTTTTATTCTTGTTATCAAAATACAATGTACACAGAATTTTTATGTTGAAGAAAACAAATCACTATTGCACAGACCTACATCTTATAACGGTATGTAGTTTCCAATCTACTCCTGCGCGATCATTATTCTAACCTGAAAAATGGGCACCGCAACCTACAACCGTTCTTGTCGCTGCACATAATGTATCTCTTGTGCCTCCCACTTCCTTTCTTTATGGCGTGACATTGCTTTGGCCAATCAGCTATTTCCAGCTATAAGGGTCCTTATAATGAGACTCAACGGTCATTGGCTGCTATCCTCATCTGACAATAAACCACCTCATCAGGCTTATTGTTTGATTAATTAAAATCGAAAACTTGAACTACTCATTAAAAAGGATATTAAAAAATAATAATAAAAATTATTTTCGCCTATTACTACTCTGTTTAGCAATTAAAATATTAAAATATGCTACATTACAACATACGTTTATGCCGTAATTATTGTTTGTATTAAATAATAGATGTCACTATATTAAATATTGCAATGTAAATAAAGACATGTTGCATCACATATTGTGTTGTAAATCATCAGCTGTACATAATGCATTAATTAAAACTTACTTTGCTAAACAATTCATGACGTACTGGCTTCCAGTCTTAACCTACGTTAGTACGTTCTACTTAATGACGTACACACCCAAAAAAATTAATGAAGATTGTTCATTCATTTAGTTTCACGACAAACCTTTACATTATGTACATCTCATTAACAGTTGCAAATTTGTGTAATACTCATAAAACCCAGCTGAATTTTAAAGTAGTAATAAATTATTGTTAATGAAATAAGTAATATTGTGGTCGGTTACAAATTCAGTTTTTGGTAAAATACATTCATCTTATGATGGTCACTGACCTGGTGCTTTTACCATCTATTCAGGGCCGTAAGCGGAAGAATGATAAAGGTGACGCTAGCACGTGAACCAAATGCCACATTGACACTTGTACAAGTCATTACATTTCCATGCAGGCTTTATGAAGGTGTCTCGCAGAACTTGACTTTAAATAGCAACCCAATATTTTTATTGGCTGTGACTGCATAGTAAAAAAATCCATTCATCGTCTCAGGATACAGCTTTCGGAGAAAATAAAAACATGTGGTTTGATGAAGTTACAGGACTTGGAATAGTATTTATAGAAAGCTTGTTGTTTTTAAATTGTACCAGTCTGTATTAGCGAGAAGTTTATTTTGGGGGATTAGGTTTTTACTTTGGTAGATTAACATATGTGGGATAAGTTTAATGCTTTCACAAAAATAAATTTTTTTCTAACTATGCAGCAATACATTTTAAGGGTGCCAACCGCCTTAGTAACTGCAGTTCTTTTCAAATTTTATAAGTTACACAAGTTCAAAAGTTAAGATCAAGCAACTAATTAAAAATATAGTAATTGTTTAGCAAATTAAAGATAGTTATACCAATAAGTTGATTGTAATATTTTTCGAATTCAAGGAATGCTCACATGCTGTACAAAATGAAGTGACATAAAACATGATTTTCACAAAAGTAATTAATAATCCTTAAATAATGAAACCACAAGTAACCAGTGCACAACCATCAATATCAAGGGCCGAGTGACAGTAGCCAGTGGTCGATACGAACTGAGCAAAATAAAATGTACAGAATCTTGCTCCCCTTATAATGGCACTCCCAACCCTCTTGTGTAGGTTTGAGAGTCTATGAAACCCTCTATCTGAACAAATTACAACTTGTGGAGCTGAAAAGCCGGTGCCCAAGGAAGGACTCCCTCTTCTCTCTAGGGTCTCCACAGCTTCTTTTCTAAAATTACGTTAACCATTAACACTTCAAGAATTTTTGAACAGAGATAATTCTAGACATTTTAATTATGTGTGTATTTATGAGTGCTGCGGTGAACTGTCATTGTTGTATTTTCTAGGTGAAGTTAAGTAATGGAAAAGGTTTGGAGTTATGGGGAAGTGCATGTTGCCGCCTCCATCACCAGAATGAGTGAAGTGGGAACTGCCTTGGAAGGTAGTGTTTTACGGGTGTTTATTTGTCTAGAAAATGGCTGAGGAGATGGAGAGCAATGGAGTTTGTTCCGAAAAGAGCTCAGATTCTGGCAGTATGAGCTCCTCGTTGAGCGCACCATCCACGACCGAAGGCAGTCCTGCACACACTATTTGCCTGCGAGTGGGCGAGGGTGGCAGCTGTGAACTGATTGGGGCAGAGACTAACAGCGGCAAGGGCCTGTCCTGCTCGCTGGACGAGTTCCGGGAGAGGCAGAAGCTGATGGAGGAGCAGAACCGACAAAGAAAGCAGCTGCTGTCGCAAGTCCTGGCGGACAGGTTAGTGTGCTCTGTGCTGAGAGACTGAGAATGTGTTAGGTGGTTGTTGCATGGGCGTAACTAGGGAGAGTGTGCTACGAATGATTTAGCAACTTGTAGGAAATTATAATGCTGTTAAAGATATTTCTTATACCATACTAAGTAAGTAAACTTATTTTTAAAATAAGTTTTTGCTTGCAGTTGTTAAACAGTGTTTTTAATTCTGTCGAAAGTATTCATGACAGCTTGCTTTTTGTATGTTACTGTAGTGTTTGTTGTTTGTATTAAGATTGTTATGAAAATGTTTAATGTTTAAGGAAGAAGCGAACTAAAGAAGAAGCTAGACGTCTGCAGCAAATTCAGGATGAACTTCAGAAACTGGACCAACTGTTGAGCAATGATGTATCCATCTTGAGAAATCAGATTGAAAGTGCAAGTATTGAGTTCATGGAGGCCCAGTAAGTGTATTGTGATATTGTAGTGTTGCTTGGGTGTATTTTCTCTCGTACGTCAGCCATTTATGGATGCTGCCGTGTCTAAGGGTTGAGGAATTTTTATAAGTGCATTGAGAGTGTGTTGCATGTTTATATTTTTTTTTTGTAATTTTAGTGACCATGCTTAAATGTATATGAGCTGTTGTAAGACATTTTCTGTAGCAGTAGTGTAATTTTTGAATTCCCCATCTGCCATCATGCTTCACATAAATTACAAAATGTGTTTGCTTGTACCTTTATTTTGTTCTCACACATTCTAATGATAAATCAATTTTTAACTCCATGAACTGTAACATGTGTCTGGTACAATCATCAGTGTTCACATATTTATCACATGACTGGGTTGGGTAGACATCCTGTGATTTGCATACTGAACTCAACTTTTTAATTTTGTTTGTATCGTGTATCATTTACTAATATGATTGTGTTGGTTTTATTCAATTGACTCAGACAACATATCGTCGGCTTAGTGGAAAAAGTTGGTAAGTCCAGTTTATAACCTATGGGCTTACCAACTTTTTCCACTAAGCCAACAATATTACCAATTGTGAAGTTGTCTACATTTCAAGCTGTTTTAATTTATAGGAAGCGTTATGACAAAGCAGAGAAGGAATTTTTAGAGGCAAAGTTGGTCCTATTTGGGAAGTTGGAGCGAAAGGAATTGCTGACTGAACATCTATGCAAGATCATTGAGGAGAATGAATTACGCAAGGCCAGGAAGCTTTCTGAGTTGATGGACAAGTTAGATCTTGGCATCTCTGTCCAACAGCCTCAACCTCTGGCTGTGGTACAAGATGCTGCTTCTGTGGTAAGCCATATGTTTAAGTAGGGAATAACAAAAATATAAATAAATTTGTGCAAAAATTTAAATTTAAAATGTTTAAGGAGAAATAGTGGCACCATTTATGTATTTTTATTAATAATTCTTGTGTCAGTTTCATTTCTGAAAATTTATCTTCATTTGAGAATAAAATACCTTGATATGTACTGATAGAATTTATGATGTCACAAGCACTTGTATGCTAATTCTGTTATGGCATATGAAACTGTTCAAATTATGTTATCATTATTCTACTCCGGGCATTTAGAATGGGTATACTACTACAGGTATTTAATCAACACTAATGAAAAAAGTAAAGCACAGTCTTATTCTGTGCTTTAATGTAGTCAGCAATTTAATAATGAAGCTCAGATATGTTCTGTTTGAAAAAAAATTAAAAGTTTTAGTTCTCAGCTGTCATTCCCCTTGATAGAAATGTTATATGTTTGTGTGTACTTTTATACCATGTTATCAGTTTATCATGTGTAGTTATGTGTGTGAGAAATGTTCTTGGGTAAGGCTTGTCGGATTATAATGATCTATCTGTGTAATTATATTGATACTGTTGTGTATCAAAGAATCTGAATGCTTCCAAAAAAGAGTGGTGAGTTGCTACAGTTGTAGAAACATGAACACTGGAAGAATTTTGAAGGAATTTACAGTACATTACAATACTAGGTGATTTGAGATTAAATAACCCAGGCGTGACTGCTATGTGAAAGAGACTGTGATTATGTGAGTCAGCTATTTTGGCTGTGTATGGACCATTTTTAAACTTTTAATTAGCCAGTGTGCTGTTTTGCAATAACGAAACTGTTTTGACTTACTATGTACATAGTATTAGTCTTGTGATATTATTAAAAATGCCTTTATAGGCAGGAGCAGGTAGTCAGAAATAACTGCAGTAGTTTGTATGTGTTTGTAGCAATCAATGACTACATCTGTGAAAAGTAAGACTCCTTGTGTGTTCGTAATTATTGAAGGCGAAGATTTTTTTTAAAATAAGCAAAGATGTTTGATCATGTACATGTAATACAGTAGCATGTATTTAGCATGCGAGTTCAACTTGCCAATATTTCTTGCTTACCGTACAAATGCAGTTCCACCGTAAATAATTTTGTGTAATGTAAATTGTACTAAATACCCATGTACAAGCTGAGTGTCCCCTGCTATTTCTGAGGCTGCTCATCTCCTGATGAAAATTACAATGGTTTTTGGCCAGGTTTTTTTCTTCTGTTGTTTCTGTCGTGTGTCCAGACTTATGGAAATTCTACACATTAATGCACAAACAACATAGTACATTGGAGTTAAAATTTTTGCAATTAGTTTTGAAGTTTTTGGTTGATTTAATTAATTTTTAGATATGTCTAAAATGTTCAGATAGCTGAAGATTTTATGCTTGCTTTCTGAAATTCAGTTACAGTATTTATTTCTTTGGTTGGTGTAGAAATGGGTACATTTTCTGCAATTATAATGTGGTTTACATATTTTATTTTGTATGCTGTACAAGGGTATGGTAATTAGTCGAAAGGTTGTCTAGTTACAGCACAGTAACAGCCCATTACAATTCCACATAGTAATATCAAACATTACAAAATTGCTTGTTAGTGTCTCAAGAAGAGTACTACTACATACACAAGTAAGCATACTTACATCATAGTAACATAGACAAACAGTTTGCCACTGCATAGAGAAGAAATACTTATATTGTAGTACACAAATTGCACTAAACACATATTGGCACATAATATTATTGAAACTATTGTTAAACATGACTTTGTTTAGTTTTATGTTTCATACAGTAATTAATGTATGTGAAGAAGGTTTAGGCTGCTAGGTTAACCAATTAAATAAGTAGATAGAGGGTTGCGGTACTCGCAGGCTGATATCTCGCTATATAGACACGCATAAGAAAAGACAAACACATTGTTGGCACAGTTTCACAACGGTTTGCTGGATTAGGCCAGCTTCATCAATCACAATCAAGAAGTAATAGTCCGTGTGTACTTCAACCCTCTGTCTACGTATTTAATTTGTTAAACATTTATTAATACGTTAATTGGATGTTTACATATTTATGCATTTTTTTTTTCCAAAAAATATTTTACTGTTATTGTAATACAAATAGCCTACCTACAACTTAAAGTGTTTCAGCATGATTGGGCTAAAATTTGTTGTACACATTATTCTGGGTTCACTTATAAAATGTGGAAATGTTAAGAGTTTCAAGAATTATGAAGTTTTGATTACGTGATATAAAAAAAATTCATTCCATAATACAGTATGATTAAAAAATCATAACAGTAGTTTACTTTACTGAACTAAAGATATTTATTGCTGTTAAGTGCTATGACATTCTAATTTAAAGTTGAATGTTAGTTATAAAATTCAATAAGTTCAACGAATAATCATTTAGAATATCTAGGCACGGCACTAACTATGTTAGCATAATTATCACATAACAATTTTAATTAAAACTTTTTTTTGTACTTCAGATGTTGACACCATTGTGCTCATTGGACGAGGTGTCGTACACTTCGTGTAACACTCTGAAAACACGGCTTGAAGCGAATGTCGAGCAGCACACCGAAACTTTGAAAACTACTGAAGAAGACACAACGAAAGAGAAAGTACCGGTAATTGCACAATGATGATCCACGGGTCATTTCTCACAAGTCTGGAAGAAAGTTCTCTAATCCACATTGCGCTTTCATGCTAACAAGCCAGCATCTTGGATTGTGAAAGGTTTATGCAGTGTGGCACTAATACAGTTCCACATAACCACATTTACTCTCTGCCTTTCAGAGATGCAACAGCGCTAGAGTTTGGGAATGATCCTACTGTTTTCGTTATTTATGGGTAGAATGTTTTATTTTTATTTATTTTTTTTCAAAGAATCTTGGTGCTAATATTTATACAGTAGTATTAGGTATGTTTTATATCTCATTATGATGGTTTGTTATAACAGTAGTGTTGACCTACCCAAAGTTGTTTTACAAATTACGGTTGTAGATGTCAGTAAAATTTGTGGGTTCGCTGACCTGCTGGCTAGAGTACACAACTATTTGTTTACTTTTGTGGATTTCAACAGCTCATTTGTTTCTTGCTTGTCCGGTTGTGCATTGCAATTGGACTTCAGATTTATTACTTTTTTTATTAATTGCTCTGAACCTTTGCTAGTTGGTGTCAAACAAGTCATGACTCATGAGTCAGTTGCTAGAGGCAGACAAACACACAAATATACGAATTCTATCTTGCCATTAAAGAAATATGCAGAAGTGTTTCAGGTCAGTGCATGCAGTGTGTACGTACATATAAAATGCTTTAATGGCTCTGCTTTCCATTTTACGAATAAGGTGCATTAATAATGCAATTTGGAATGATGTGAGCAGGGCTCCTGTAATTTTATTGCTGGCAAATTTTAGGAAATCTCACTGCAGTAGCGATTCAATTTTAGCAATTTTTTTTTTTGTTTATGTAGGTTTGCAAATGGAGTTTAATATAAATGTAATGGGTTTGTCAACATTTATTGCAGGGATGAAGTTGTTTTGAGATTAATTTTGTGATTTTCATGCCTTCACCTTATTTCTCTTCAATTTTCACCTGGCCTGAAGGGTTGTCGTAAGTTGATGAAGAATTGTACGTGTGTGTAATGTTGGTGTAAAATGTTAATAAACAATGTATTTTAATTTCAGAACACTTATTATAAATTACACTTAGTGATTTAGGCATAATTGTGGGATCAATGTAATTGACTGGATATTTTAATGCAGTAATGGGGTGAATACATATATCTGTACCTTGGAGGCATAAAACGCAATGTCCACTTTTTCTCAAAATGTCCTGTTTACCATAAACATTACAAAGTTTTAGTGGCATACTACACAAAATCCATGTTGTCTCAAAACACACACACTACCACCCTCCCTCCTCCCCATACACACGCAACACATGTTTTTTTTTTGCATGTCGCACAGACAGAGGTACAGGTACTTACAGATGATACTTGTAAACAGGTACACACACACACACGAAGGAACGACACACATTTTTCCGCAGAAGCGTGATCGCTATGTTTCGCCAGTCTTAAACTGGCTTTCTCGAGCAGCAAGACATGGCACACTGCAGTCCAGCGGCAGTGTGCTGTTATCTGTAAGCCTAGCGGCCGGAAGGCGAACTAAGCATGGTGGAAATTTCAAACATGGGGCAGAAATGTAGGTCAGGTTGTGATGACTTACAATGGACAGGGGGAAAGAGAGAAAGGAGGGAATAATAATTATCTGATACTATTGAGGGCTTGGAGGTTGTCTTGATTTTATGGTGTATTGATGGGCCAGCCAGTTCCCAGCGTCTGAGCCCTAAATTATTGCAAAAAAATGGCAAGGATTTCATAATTCTGTTGCTGTAGCAAGAGTCAAAGTCTTTGTTGTGGGAAACTGCATAAGCTTCCGCAGAAAAATGTGTGTCGTCCCTTCATGTGTGTGTATCTATTGACAAGTATCATCTGTAAGTACTTGTACCTCTGTCTGTTATATTTCCTTGTTAGTCTAGCGGCCTATTTCCCACCATTAAAATAACCTATAATTGCAACTTTTTAATGTTTAATTTTACCTTATTTAAATCTCAGGTTTTTAAATATTTAATGTAGCTTATTTAGTCTAAATCTTAAGTTTTTAAATATTTTATAATACCTAAGAATTTTTTAGTAAAATGGTTGTTGCTGTAAATTCCATGGTATGTTACTAGTATGATACATTTCTGGTGAACTGTGTATGAGACTGTAATTTTGTCATTTTGATAGTTGTGCAGGAAATTATGCTAAAGCAGTAAGTCACACTGGTAAAACATTAGGTCTAAAAATGTTATGGAGGAGTGTTCTGTTTTTGTATGTTGACTGCAGTTTTCAGTGAACATTTTCAGCTTTAATTGGAGTGCCACACCCTCGACTTGTTGATTTAAAATACCTATCATTGTTAAAGTAGTTTGTGCATTTGACAATAATCTAGAAGACTGAAATAAATAATTTCAGGTTACCATGTGATATTTGGTGCCCATAAATGTATGATCTCTTGTAGGGGGAGGTGGACACCTTTGTGTTTCATTGTGTGGAAGAACTGATAGTGTTAATTACATTATCTACTATCTTGAGCTATTATGACTTGCCAAAGTAACCTAAACATTTGGAAGTACAGTAGAACCTTGTTATAATGACCCCTCTGGATTCCTGAGAATAGGGTCGTTATAAAGAGGTGGTCATTATAAATACAGTAAAAACCCTTATTTTATTAAGACCCCCATGGCGTAAAAATATGGTCGTTGTGGATAGATAGTCATAATAAAAGAGGTCATTAAGGGATGTCACATTTACTATTGTGTCAGTGAAATCTTTGTGTGTTAATTTTTTGATTGGTCAGTATTAAAGTTTATTAAAAAAAGTATATATACACCTATATGAGTCTGTAATGTACTGATACATAATATCTCTTATTTGTTTAAGTTAATACGGATTACATAACATTTTATTATGAGTCCTTTGTTGAGCAATTTGTGAACATCTCCATTTAAAGTTTATTATATTTACACTCCAAAGTTTGCTGTGTATGACTGATTGAAATTTTTTCTGCAAAATAAACAGCTGTGAGAAATTTTGTATCTAGAAGTTGTTAGACAGTATATACCGGTAGTTGGAAGTTTAAGGGGCCAACATTGGTAAGTTGCAGCACACCTAGAGCATCAGGAAAAATTGGTTTATTCTAAAACCATTCAACTTGCCTTCATTGTGTCTGTTTATGAATAGCGCTCAGGCTGATTATATGTTTGAATACATTTCCATTTCTTATTTGTGTCCTGGGAGAGTGAAAATTACTAAAATGGTTGTTAGTCAGTTTTAGCTGATGACAGTCTGTACAACATGCTTAAAGTGTATTGCAGTGTGTTCATAAACAGGTCTTTTTTTTGTGAAACTGTTTCACATGCGCCTACTGTGCTAACGTATGAAAAGTAAACACACCTTTTACATGGTTGTAATGCCATTGTTAATACACCATGCTTATTAAAAACACAGTTTCTTAGCTCTCCAACGTAGCTTATTAGACTGTAGTAATTTAAAATGTACCAAGTGGATGTGAAACTCAGACTGAGAAGTGCGCTGCACTTTGCCACAGACATTCCACCAACAAAATGATATGGTCACCGCCAGTGCTTGGCTCATTGTGATGATGCAACATTTTATGGGCACTTAGGGCACCATTAAACGTGCATGTAGGCAGCACCCTTAATTTTTCTACACAGTAGTTGAGGTCACAAGACCTTAGTGTAACTGTGTTTTTACAAATGTTATTTTTTAATCTTGAAAGGAAATGCATATTTTAAAGCTGTCTTGTAAATGTTTTGAAATTTTTTTTTACTATGTAGCCTAATTTTTCCACAGCAAAAAAAAAAAAAAAAAATGGCTCTGAGAAAGTTTCTGTAAGTTGTTAATTAGCCAAAGTTATATAGTGTGTTTGATTTTAAAAATATTAGGCCATGTAGTAAAACAATTTCCAACACATTTACGGAATGGTTGTACAATCTCTGCTTCTTTAAAGGATTTATAAAATAAAATGTGCAAAAACAGCGTAAATAGAAACCTGTGGCCTTAAGAATCGTCTTTAGGCAAGCCTCATAATTTTATGTTTGTTATCTTGCCATAAAGTTATGTAGGGTCACCATTAAAAAAAAATGTTCAAGCAAGTGGCAAATGAGAAGGTTGCGTATTGCTGAAGCATCTTTTGTGTAGAAGTAATGTTGGTGGTGAGTTTGCCTTTTTGCGTTTCCAGGATTCAGGCGTACAAAATAGCTACAAGCAAGGGGTAACCTCGTCAGTCAAGTTAGTCTTGTATGCAAAGTTTGATTTAATAAGATTTGTATTGTGTGTTTCAAACATGTTAGGGTTGACTTGAGTGTGGACAACTTTTTGTATAGATACATACACATAATATATGTGCCAGGAAAACTGTCTTGTACCTGACCACGAGTGTCTTATTCCTCAGTCTATTGTGTCAGGTTGTCATCTATGTTAATGCCTTATGATGTGCTGGTAGGTTCATGTGTGGATTGTTTGTACGTGATGCTATCTCACCTTAGGAAATGCATAGAAAGTATTTTGTCATAATAAGTTATCGTAATTACTATACTTCGAAGGTTCAAGCTATAAAGTTTGTAGTATTTTTAAGAAATTTTTTTTTCTACCTGTAGGAAGACATTTTTATTAGCGTAATATAATTTTTTAAAATTATGTATTATTCATTTGAATATTAATTGTATTAGAAAGTTAGTGCAATAATTATTGTATGTGTGTGTGTTGTATTAAATTTTTTTAACGACAATTTTTACGAACATATTTTTTGAGCTTTTGCTGTAAAATTGAAGTTAATGTGTATAGTTCAAGGAAACTATTAAGTCTAGAGCAATAAACAGTGACAGTAAGGCCTTACAGTGAGATTCAATATATTTTTACCTCTTGTATTTTTTGTTTCTCTAATTTTTTTTACAGTCATAACTATCTTGCTTATACCTTCCGAGATTTGTATTTACAGTCGTACAGTATTATGAATGTGAAAATTCCTGAATGTAAAAATGGGAACTTAGTTGGAATACAATATTTTGTTCTTAATACAAATACTAAGTATTGTCTACTGTTGGTGTTTTCTTTCCCACTTCCTTACGCATTCCTCGTTATTGTTTATTTTTATTACTATTACATGTTGAGATCTTTTGATTTTTTATTTCCAATCACGCATGTACCTAAATTGTTTTTCCTTGTTTATAATCTGCTGGTTCAGATCTTCATTGTCAAGCAATATCTGAATTAATGTATATAAAGTTATGCGCTGTTATTATCAAGAGTAAAAAATTAAATATTAAAATGTTTTTAAAAGTTTTTGTATCTAATTTCATGTATTGATATGTTAATAAAGAATATTTTTAATTTAAACTGTCTTTGTAAATATGATAAAGTGTATCCATAATTCTGCTCTTTTTTTGCATAGTAAGAATTTCAATTTTTTTTAAATTCGAAAATACTGTATTAAGGAAACACAGTACTTGTATAAAATCTGACATGACCAGAATATCAGATTGCAGGAAATACTGGTTTCCTATCCACCCAAAAGTTATGCAAAACATGATGAAGCCTTACTGTTTACGTTCCAGTTGAACTAAATACAGAGAACCCTGTTATAATGTTTCTCAAAGGACCCAAAAAAATGTTTACTTCATAAATTGGAAGACATGATAAGAGTAATTTTCTGTTCAGTTTTAGGGACTAAATGAAGGCAACCTTATAACCAGGAAAACATAGGTGGGAACACTATAAGAGGGTTCTACTGTAGTAACAATGTTCTCAAGTGATGCCGTTATAGGTCATTCGGAATACAGTGAGCACTAAAGTTTTAACCTTTGAAAAAAATAACTACCCATTACTGCATATAAGTCAACATTAACAACAGTTACATTATTGTGGCCTCAGAAAATGGAATCGAAACCTTCAGAAGTACAACCCAAGTCACAGATACTCAACTTGTCCAACCATAACCTCACCCTTCCGGAACACAATATTCTTGAGAAAGGCCTATCATTTGCTCCATCCAAGAAATTCGACCATTTTGCTACTGTAAAAGATGTCTTGAATTTTACTCGAAACCTCCGCCTCAAGCAT
>PNEQ01117011.1:0-37503 GCA_003012365.1 Medauroidea extradentata | reverse complement strand
TCCATTCTCGGCGACAGTCGCGCCGCGTCTTTTTGACGCGACGACTAGCGACAAAAATGGAACCGGTTGCATCTTTTTTGTCGCGGCGACTACATTGTCGCTCGTCTGCAAGGTTATATTTACAATCACGTGTTCCATTAAGAGCGACTATTTAGACGCTCAGACGCGGCGACAGAAAGTCGCTCGTGTGCAAGCGCCCCAATAATATAAGGTTTCTCGGCGGTCGCGGCGACATGGTCGCGCGACCAGGTCGCCTAGTGCGCGGGCGGCCTAAGGCATTGAAACAAACTGTTGCAGAATACTTTTCACCAAAAATCGTGGGCTCTGCTCATGGTATGTTAATTCACAGTGAATTATTTCGTTTAAGTAGATTGATTGGTTTTCACTATTTGCATGGCAGCGTAACAAGTAAATTTTCGAATTATGAGAAAACTATGAGAGCTAAAATTGTCCTGTATGAGGAAAGTACACTCACAAGTTTCGCCTGCAAAACTAACGATTTTTCATAAAAATATTAAATATAAAATTATGATTTTATCGCACTTGAACATCCTTAAGGTGGCTGTCTTGGTGGACGTAAATGGTAAGGTCGAGACAACACGTATATTACGTCTCTCCCTAGCCTCTAGACGCGAGTCACTGTACTGGTATGCTGTCTACTCGCCGATAACTCGCCATTATGAGACATTCAGTGGCGACACTATAATTTTATGTCGCATTATTAAAGGCAAAATTGTAATGTACAAACGTACACCTTTTGAAAATTCTGAAAACATAATTTGTAAGCCAACGTCTATTTACACAGAACTGGACGGTAGTGTGTTTGTCTTCGAGTAAAAAATTAAATTAGATATTAAGATAAATAAGGGACTTAAACCTAAAATCCATAAACATGGGAAAACATTCGCAGAGGTTTTTTTCTGATAGAAAGATTATTTAAACACGAGTAATTTTGGAATTCGGTTATTATAGATTCCTGGATATTATCGTACTATTAAATTGATAAAATATTACAGTTTCCTCGGTTTTGCTGTACTTGGACTCTGGAGTACGACCAGGCACGCTACCTGAGCCAGCTGGGCCGCCTGCCGGGAGCGTCGCGCGCACGTAACCGGCCTGTTGAGGTGCGCGGACACAAACGAGGTGTAATGCGACGTGGTGTGTGCGCATTATCGCGGGGCAATATTGCCGCAACGTTATCAGCGCGCGTGACGCGTGCTCGGTCCAGTCCCGTCATCCATAATTGATGAGCCGGCCGCGATCACGTATTCCCGACACTAGCGCCTCCGAGCGGCCGCCAGCCTCAAACACTCGCTGCACGCGTGTGTGCGTCAGCAACGGTCTGCAGGGCCGTCGAGATGGTGGGGTGGCATGAGGTGGGTTGGGGGAGGGGTGTGACGTGAGAGGGTTTTACGGTCATTTAGCAACGAGGTCTTAACAGTTAGTGGACGCTAGCATAACACGTCCGTCAAACACATCATCGCCTCTAGGAGCGGAGTACTGAACTAGCGAGCAGTGTTGTCGTAGAAACCGTTTTACAATGGGAATTCAAGCCATTGCCATGTATATTGTATTTGTGGAACGTTTGAGGTAAAGTCCAATGCAGGTTTCTATGCTTTAGTTTTCCGATTACGGTAGATACTTTCTCAGCTACAGCAACGTGAAAAAGTCATTTTTAGCATTTTTGAGGGGCTTATAAACCGTGTTTTTAACTAGCGGACGGCAGTTTTTATAACCATAGGGACACAGTTCGAAGTAGGCTATGTCTTCTTATTTTTTTTTTAATAGTTGCAAAAGAAAAATTACTTCCCGTACCACGTTACAGCACGTCTCGTGCGCAATGGGCGGCCGCCTACCTCAAGCTTCAAATGCGTTGCAGTGTGCTCGTAAACAGGGGTTATCTTCTACGAAAATATTCCACGTGTGTACATTGTGCCAGAGTACGAAAAGAAAACAAACTTCAGACAAGGTCGGAACCTCATTGTTAAGACGCCACGTTCATTAAAACACAGTTTCTAAGCCTTTTAAGACTTTCGTACTTCAAAATGTAGACCTTCTAAGCGGATGTAGGTCCTATGTGAGACTCAGGTTGCGACCTGCACTGAACTTAGTTGCAGACTTTCCACCAGTAAAATTATATGGTCACCACTTAGTGTCCCATAGTAAACACCGTTCGGCGGGAAGCTTGCACGCTAAGTTCAACGCTTGGCTCGTTGAGGCGACGCGGCATTGGATGTGCGCTTCAACGTCGACCTTACAACTCCGTCCCTCTTGAGCCTCTCACATGCGGGTAGGCGTCGCCCTTAAGAGCTTTATACAACAGGCGCTAGATGCCGTGTCTTAGGTATGGAAACAGGCAGGCGATAAGGACTAGACTGACTCGTGCGTCAACAACCGTGTTGCCTATATGCGCGGGGGGCGAATACTGCTTACAGCGTTTCGGTCGTCGGCTTTTTCCAATGGGACTTTAATGTGTGTCTCTATTACTTTATGCTTAAAAGTGTAAAGTTAAGTCCAGCACATGCTTTTACATTTTCGTTTTACTATTCCTGTCGGTATTTTTACACGACAGCAGTCTCATAAGGCCGTTTTTTTTTTTTTTTGTAATTTTGAATTGCCTCTAAACTATGTTTCTAAGCACGATATCTAAAAAACAAAAATTGAGAAGCATATTTTTAAATGTGTTTTCTTTTCGCAGATAAAGATATCAATCGCACGTTTAGAGTGAGGTGAAGGAACAACACATCAACAATACCTGAGGCAGGATTCGAACCCCGGACCTATCGTACCCTAGCCCGGCGCGCAATCGACTACGTAATGGAGGCCGTCACGGGGAGGGGGTACAAATGCACAAGGGCCTGGGACCAATATGGACCTGAAGCTGTTCAGCTGTATACTATTAATATAATAACAGATTATCCATCGATATGAATGTTTATCCAATTAATATTGATAGTAAGGGGCAGGGGCACCGAAGGCTTACTTGCATATAGTCCAAGAATCCTGACGATGGCTCTCTGGGCCTTACGTCGGGGCCATAAGCACATACACGTAATTCATAGTCTGTTAGTAAACTGTAAAAAACTTCCTAAAATATTTAGGGAGTAATTAACCTAAACACAGAATGGGGCAGTTACCACACTTCCGCCTTGTGAATATGCAAAATTTTATGGTTGTTACAGTACAAGTTTAGTAACTTCAGTATATATTTGACTGTTTTATAAAAATGTTTGGGAGTGCTACCGTGGATGTCTAGGAAACAATGCCACAATACCTACTTTCTTAGCGATCCTATATGTACGTGTGAAAAATTTACAAATTTTTTTTTTGAGTGATATCGTGTTTTAGAATTTCACTATTCAGTGCAGTAATTATATATTTTAATGTAAGAGAAATTAATTTTTCATAAAAATATATACTATCTCAGACTCCGGGATAATGCTGGAATGGTTCCTTAAGAAAGGCCATGGCCGATTCCTCTCCTAGTTACTATCATTGTACCAAGTTGTGTCGCCGTCTCTAATGACCTGGCTGTCGACGAGACGTAAATCCCACTTACTTTACCCGACTCGCCAATTACTCAATGTAAGTAGTGGCTTCGGCAGAAGAAAGAATAAAATTGGGGAAACGGTCATCAGCAGACCGGAAAATTTCGCGGCTTCACTGACATGTAGGCTAACCTCCAAGAACATCTGTGTTCTCAAGTAGACATTATCTGCTCACTGGCTGCTCGATGACGCAATGATATGGACCTGCATTTAGTTGCTTCTGTACTATTGGATAGGCCTAAGCGACTTCCAGGAAGTGTCAATCGCGAAAGTGGCAGGAACTTACAGCTGCTGAAATTCTAGCTTGGGGCCAAAATAAAATGCGAATTTTTCAGGTCTCTAGTCATCAGTGGTCTCAGTTGCTATCAGCAAAAACAGTAATGCTACCTTAGTTTTGTCAGGCTGGAGTGAGTCCGACCGCACCCGGAGCTGCTCGTTTGCTGGGGGACCGGAGCATACCCGGAGTTTCCGGGAGAACGGCGGAAGTTTGCCAGTTTTCCTCTCCCCGGGTCGCTGCTAGTCACTCGTAAATTGTAGCAACTCCCACCCTTGCCCAACCAACCCTCCTCCACGCTGGGAGTCCTCGGGACATTAAGGGGGTTGCAGCTGTAGTCACATTTCATACGGGCTGCAGGAGCTGCGGAATGATAAGACGTTCTCTCCGCCAGATTCGCTCTCTCCCCGGAGTTGCACACTGGTGTCTCCCACGCAGCACCAGATAGATAGAGGCCGGAAAATTTCGCGGATTCAATGACCTGCATGTTAAAATGCACTATCCTGTGCATACTGAAGCCCCGACTATTTGTCCATTAACTACTACTGTACAGGACTCAGGTCTGGGACCCTGGCTGTGAGGGAACGTTGGGTTGTATGGAAGCAGGTTTTGTCGGAATGAGGGATGTTGTCGGCAAGAAATGTTCCCAGCTAGATCTTCTAACACATTGCAAGTAACAGACCTCTCCCTGACATCTAGGCCTGCTTATAAACAACACGACCTTCCCAAGCCAGGGTCCCAGAGCTGAGTCCCACACAATACTCAGTGGAACAGCGGGCAGTGAACGAATGGCCAAGGTTTAAGTGTGCGTAGGATAACGGATTCTAGCATGCAGGTCATTGAATACGCGAAATTTTCCGGGCCCTACAGATAGCATAGGTAGATCCAGATGAACATAATTTTACGACAACAATTTGTTTCAATGCTTTACGAGCACACATTCATAGTCAGTGGTTCGATGCAGAGGCGAAGACTGGAGTGTTCCAAGGCATGCGCTGCTAAGCAATGACCAGGGCCGCGATTTTGTCGCGAAAAGATTTTTGCCCCACTTTGTTTCAGTGTCTTACGTTTACGCCTGCAGCTAGGGGCTAGGAATATTTCGCGAGTTCAACGATCAGCATGCTAGAATCCACTATCCTGTGTATATCGAAGCTCTACCATTTGTCCATTACCTACTACTCATTCAGACAGCAGGCAATGAACAAATAGACAGGGCTTGAGTATGCATAGGGCATTGGATTCTGTCATGCAAGTCATTGAACTCGCAAATTTTTCCTAGCCCTACCTGCAGCTCAACTTCATCGCTATTGACAGAGTGTTTTTGTGTAGAGTCGTTTTTCATTTGACTGTGCCAATCAGTACACGGATAATTGTGACACAACATGTCTGTGATTTGCGGGTTTAACCTCCAGACGTTGTATGTTAAGGCGTCCAATCGCTGACCACAAAGCAGAGCTGTAGGTGCACACGTAAGGCACTGAAACATATTGCTGCAAAAATCTTTTCGCGAAAACTACCGGGCCCTAACTATACATAACTCTGAGTTGTGTGTGGAACATTAGACTGGTAGGAGAAGATAGACTTTTCTACCAGTTGTATATAAGCAACAAGAAAATAGCTCTCCAGTAATACATCTCGGGCTCCACAACACAAATATTTTTAGGGCTAGGAATATTTTGCGAGTTCAACGACAAACATGCTAGAATCCATTATCCTGTGTAGGCTATACCGAAGCCTTACCATTAGTCCACTACCTGCTAGTCATTGAGACAGCAGACAATGAACGAATAGATGGGTAGAGCCCACGATTTTTGGTGAAAAGAATTCTGCAACAATTTGTTTCAATGCCTTATGTGCACGTATGCAACTCTGTTTCGTGGTCAGTGATTGGCTGTTTTAAATTCTCAGCGTCTCGGGGTTTTACCCACAAATTACAGAAGTGTGGTATCGCAGTAACCTTGTCCCTGCTGGCACTAGTCAAATGAGCCACGCCTACATTCTGCCAATACTCAAGAAGCAGAGCTGCATTTGTGCACACAAGGTATTGAAACAAATTGTTGCAGAATTCTTTTCACCAAAAATCGTGGGCTCTATAGATGGGGCTTAAGTATGCATAGGACTTTAGATTCTAGCATGCAGGTCATTGAACTCGCGAATTTTTATAGCCCTACCTCTATTGAGCATGACCCGCAGGCGGATTAATGGCACGTTCTCAAAGTGTCAAGAGACCACCCTACCTGCGCTTCAAATGCGTTGGAGCGAGTTACAGCTATTCTCTTTATTTTACGAAACTATTTAACGCGCATTATGTTCGTATATATCTAAGAAAAGAACACACACTTTAAACTATGTCGCTATAGTTTTAAAAATTTGCCACAATTTTTTTTTTTTTTTTTTAATCATTTTCGGGGCCATCAAAATATTTTCTAAACTGCCGTATCTGTAAAAATAACAAAGGAATTATAAAAAACACAACTATAGTATCGAGCGTTAGACTTTGAACTATGCTGCCCAAAAATAAAATAATGTGGTCACCGCTTACAGTCCCATAGGTAAAATGATAAAAGTAAAGCACTGCACGCTAGCTGAGTGGCTTGCGCGGAGAGGCGATAATATATTACATACGTCGGTCAACTGCAACCTTACCGCTCCTACCTAACACACACAAACGCAGCCTATCTAGGGAAGCTCCTTAATGTCTGATTTACTGTATATAGCCTTGGAACACCGCAACGCTTCGTCACTGATTGGATGGTTTTAACTGTCAGCGTCTCGGTGTTCCCCGCAAATCACATACGTATGTTGTCGCAGTAACCTTGTTCTGATTGGCGCAGTCAAATGGGGCACTAATACATTCTGCGAACAACCACGAAGCCGAGCTGCAGATGTTCACGTAAGGCATCCAAACAAATTGTTGCAACATTCTTTTCAACGAAAACTGATAGCATTTTAGACATCACAAATCTCTGCTTGGCGTTAGTATTTTTTGTAGAACTAATGTCTTATTACTTTCCTAACTATAAATGGATCTGTAACAACAGTAACGGCGAACAAAGGTTTGTGTTATATAATATTCTACCAATATATATTCTATTCTGCAGTTAGGTTAAAATTCCATAAAATTACCTGAAAGAAAAGTTATGACACAAATTACAAAAATTCAAGATGGTGACGATATCTCGGTTTTAAGTAAATAAGTTCTCACACCAACCAGCACGTATTTGATTGTACGTCCGCTCTTGACACGTAATAACTTAATAACACTCGATTTAGCTTGGTGACATTATAAATTTGGTAATATAACTGTATGCTGTATTTTGAAAGCTTGACAACATGTATCGCACACACAGTTTACATAAGTGGAATATTGTGGACTTTCTAAATTGCAATTCTCTATCGTTCCGGAAAACAATAATTGAATAAACAATAAGAGTTTGAGTCCGTCAAGACATATACGAACAAAAATAAAAATTTCTGTAAGGAATTATATCAAGTCGTAAAAAACAAAATAAAAATATTCTATCAAGTAACCAAACGGGTAAATAATTTATGAAAAACATCACGACACCACAACACCTCAGGCTTTTACCGAAACGAACACTCTAAAATCTTGTTTGGACTAGAAGTAAAATTCTTGGAAACCAGTTGCGAAAGAACGTCCATGTTTAACTATGAAGTGTAAAAAAATGGTAAAACAATATACGTAAGAATATTTTTGTAATATTAAAAGTTGTAGCTTATTTGCACTTTCAATTAATAGATATGAAATTTGAAATCTTTTATTTTCTATTTTGAAATGAAGTATAGAGCAAATAGTTTCAAATGTAATTATTAAATAAACGCGGAAACACCAGAATTTGAACCTGCATCCTGGCGCTCACTGAACGCGCACCTTACCTTGATTTGCATATCACTCGAGCTTTTTTATATTAAATTTAAAGTTCAGTGACTTAATTATATTATGTTATGAAGGACGTAATTGATATGAGTGTTCACTTATTCTGGCAAAATGCATACTAGAGGGTGTGATTTGTGTATAACTTCATGATTTCCGACACACATGTGATTTTTGTTTACTACAAAGTTTTCCTAAGAATTTTGCAAAGAATATCCTTGTATTACTACAGTAAAAAAATAACGTTGCAAGGGAAAGCTGCGTACTTTTACTAAAGTTTGTTGAAGTACAAATAAATTCCTTATAAATGTTACAAAAGTCATTTTAGAGTAAAGGCAATGTTACGCACACACTTCACTGCAAAATTTTTGAAATTTTACAAGGAAAATTATTGGAAATCCAGTTGCCAAATAAGTTCCTTGTAAAACTGCAGTGTTTGATCTTGTAAAATTGCAACGTATTATGTTTATTAAAATAACAAGGTATTTGTACTTACAATAAAGAAAAAATGGAATTTTAAATACTCATTTTAGTTTAATAATAACATCGAATTTATTTACTAAATAACTTTTGAACAAATATGATTTGCATTTAATTACTGAAAAAAAAAGTAGTTGACGATCCATGAATCAAACCTGCATCCTCAGGCTTAGGTACAATGCAACTTATCCCTAGACCACCTTAGCTTACATCCTGTTTGCTGTAGTTTTATTGGTCTACATACAATGTACTGTTCAGGTATGTGACTTTTGTGAATTTTGAAGCGAGTCATCAATATGAATATCCACTTTATTCCAGAAAAATTCATTCCACAGGAGGTGATTTTTGTATAACTATGTAATTTACGACGAATGTGTGAATTTGGTAGACTACTAATTTTTCCTAAGTTTGTTATGAAGGAATACCTATTAACTTTACAAACCAATAATTTTGCAAGGAAGTGTTTCGTACATTTACAAAAGTTTGTAGAACTACAAAGAAAAGCCTCGTAATTTAAAAGAAAAAAATGTGTAGTGTAGATAGGTTGACTAAACGACGCCACAGACACAAAACTAGACGACACAACGACGACAAAGACTACAGTAATATTTCCTCAAACTCAAGCTAGCTCATCACGATATTTCTGGAGCTGATGTCTACTCCCGTCTTCAACCGCGCTGAAATTGATAACCGGAAAAATTAGGCAGTACATAATTAGTCTTTAAGGGCGCGGTCTACCGCAATTTTCATCATCGTTATTTTATTTTGTATTTGTACCAGATTTTTTTTTATTTTAGACACAAAATATGACTAAATTTGGCTCTTATGAAAATTTGTTATCTCTCATAGTTTTCGCGTAATGGCTTGATAAAGTCATATTTTGCATGTTTCCGTTTTAACGACTACACTAAAACCAAACTGATATATCAAACTAAAAAAAAAAAAAATCACAGTTTATAAAGACATTGCAGGCTACAGTATCATGTTCATAAAATTAAAGAATAAAATTATTTGTATTAAAAAAAATATTGAATTTTTAAAATTTTTTTTTCAGTTTCAGCATTTTTTTTAAAATGTATTTATTCATTACAGTGACAGACAAAAATATTAGTGTCCAATTTACCTATCACTGTTTACTAATTGCGTTGAACGCATAAAACTAATTTAGTTCAAGTATGTTAAAGAACACTTATATTAATTGGGTTCTTCAAACGAACATTTTTGATTTATACTCTAAAACAAATATTACGGCTTTAAAACAAAGAATTTGTACATCAGGTGAATAATGGAATCTTTAAGTCGGATTCACTACCAAACTTCACGTACGTGGCGTTTTATGGGATAGAATACAGATTTGCATAAACTTTGGTTTTATTAGTGCGAAATGTCGGTAGTAAATTATTGCGCAGTAATAGTTTTGGAGCGAAATTAATAAGATTATTTAAGACAAAAAATAAATATTTAAAATCATTTTTAATATTAAAACGTACTCATAATACTTTTTAGCTGGATTCACGATCACCACTATGCCGTATGTATTACTTGATGTGAATGCTTGCATGCACACCCAGTGTTTCTACTTTTACGCGTACGTACGCTAAGTGTTGGTTGTGAATCCAAGTATGTACACGGTTGTCATTGTGCGAGGGCTGATTATTAGTTTTTATGGCTTTGGTTTACGTGTTCTTATTTTCTACTTCGTAAACTAAATAGGCCCTTCATTTGTAATTGTTCGGAATAAAGTCTGATTATTTTACTTCCTTTTAATCGTATAGATTAAATAGAATTGTAGTTTCTTATACTTAACTTAGTAGTTTTTGACTATTTTCCTGCACATTTTCGGTAATTTGAATTTTTAAGTTTACCTTTTGGTGTTAAATCGCGTTCTTTTATACACATGGAAAGAGGCCTGCCAGTTTCTTCAATACGCTTCTACGCTCGTGTTGTATTTACTGAACACAATCCAGGTTTGCAGTTTGTCAGCGTCTGTTTTTGCCATTATAATGTTGCTTACTAGTGTAGTTATTGTTTTAAATGCAATTTGAAGGTTTCCTTGACTAACCGTCCAATTTTATTTTGGATTACCACGAATAACTGCATATTTTTCGGTCGTAATTCACGGACTAATGAGGAGTGTGGATTTTTTATTTCATGTGATGTTTTAATGTAGGGTCGCGAGAAACTGATTTTCCAAACGGCAGCGTTCAGTGACTATTGATTTTTTATCGAATATTTTTTTCCAACTCGAATAGCGAAATGGCGGATTATTCCAGTTTTCGTTATTTTCGGGTGTATGGAGTCATAGTGACGACACTGACCTGTGCGTGTAGGTTTCTTGTATACTTTTCTGGAAATTTCATGGCATTTCTTTGATACTTACCCATATACCGGAAGAAGACCATTGGGCCAATGGCCTCAATTCTTCGAGAAATGTTGAGGTTAGCTGAATTTCTCTAGAACACAAACCAAGTGTGCTATCAATGCACCACCTTGTTCAGGACTACCATCATCCTCCCCCCCCTCTTTTTTCAACTTTCCAACCCTAAATCCTCTATCCCAAAGTCTGTCCGCTTCGCCATCTCCAGTAAGGCCAATATATTTTTAAAGCGTTCTAATTATTATAATGACGTGTGGGAGTGTGTCACGATCCGAAAGTATTTTCTTAGGGATCTCGTTTCAGTGCTTTCGATTTACAGTTTCTTCCATTGAGACATACTTTTCAATAATGACAAGGAAACGTGGAAATTTTTGGCGAATCTGATTTTTAATTATGATAGAAGTGACTTAGTTTATTATTTGTTCTTCGTTAGACAGGACATGAACTGTCGCATAATAATAACACTTGTTTTAAGGGGTTTGTTTAGTTATTAGCTGACCTAGTTTGTTTATAAACTCAATTCACTAAGATATAAAACTTAATTTGAAGTACAATGTTTTTTTAATAGATTTAATGTAACGAGCATAATTTTATTTGCTTGAAAACTATCTGAACTGTATCTAGTTTGCGTGTTAAACATAACAGTGGATAATTATGGCTGAAATCACTCATTTTGTTATTACAAACTTTTATTTAACTCGCAATGTTCGTATGTATGAAATTGTCCGTTCCAAAATTTGCAAACCAGTTTTTCAACCACTTGCTGGTATTCGATTGAGCTGTAATATCACATACTTATGTAAATTCGGTGACAATGCAATATCATGGTATTATATTACATATATAGTATCATAGAATTAAAAATACGTGAACGGAAAAGTAAGAATTAAGTTTTTACAAGTTTTTTTATATGTTGTACGTGCTGATGTGCCGAATGCAAGGGGGTGGCAAACATACATTGTCGCTAACGTACCAACTTAGGGGTACCAGGCACACCTCATTTGAATAAATGCCTTTCCCTTCTATTTCGTAATCTCTGAGAGGGTAGACCAGCGTTTCTTCCAGTCTCGTGGGAACAACATGAATAAACAAAATAAAAAATTAAAAAATTAACACAACGAAAACGGCGCGTTGAAAGGCAAAAATTTAAGACGAGAAAGTAAAAATAAATCAAAAGTAAAAATAAAAATTTAAAACAAGCTATTTAAAAATGAACTTAAGGCGGCCGCATACTCCACGCTTCAAATGCGTTGCAGTGTGTTCGTAACAGGTTTTTTTTCTGCGACACTATTCCACGTGTGCCCATCGTGCCAACGTACGAAAAGAAAACAAACTTCAGGCAAGGTCGGAACCTCATTGTGAAGATGCCACGCTCATTAAAAACACGGTTTCTAAGTCCTCCAACGTGGCTAAAAACGGCCTCTTCAGACTTCATTACTTCAAAATGTACTCGCCGGTTATATGTGAAACTCAGATTGCGACCTGCACTGAACTTAGTTGCAGACTTTCTACCAATAAAATTATATGGTCACCGCTTATTAATGTCCCACAGTAAAAACGGTTCGGCGGGAAGCTTGCACGCTAGTTCAGCGCTTGGCTCGTTGAGGCGTCGCGGCATTTGATGCGCGTTCCAAGGTCGACCTTACTGTTCCGTCGCTTTCGAGCTTCTTACGCGCGGGTAGACGGCGCCATTAAAAGTAAAAAGTAAATTTAAATTACATTTGTGATTCCAGTATATAGCAGGTATATTCTAGGTTCAGAATAACCCCTCTCTTGGTAAATCATCATCGTAATAAAGGCACGTAGATTGGTAAGTTCTAGGGACGTATAAAAATATAGCTCTTTTCCAAATATAACATTTATATGTGTATAATATATATTGTGGCGGAAATGTATTTATTATTTACGAATACTTAAAAGTAGTGTACTATACTTTACTTACTGTGTATATGGTGTACTGTACTGAAGAAATATATGTATTAAAGTGGTTAAGTTTCAAGGTAGTGTATGTGTGTAGGGAGTGACACCTGAATATCCACATTAACAGAATACACAAGACAATTCAAACACAATTATGATTAAAAAAACTATGTAATTTACTATTAGAAAAAGGTTTGATATCATGAGAGGAAACTGACTTAATTTTAAAATTAAAACATAGCATTCAAAATCACACAGTTGTGAAATCGTGTTCTGAAGTTAAAATTATTAATTACCAATAAAATTGTAGCACTCCAAATTATTAAAATTTATCCTCAGGGTTCAAATATCAGCTCAAATTAAATGTCTCAAATAATTACTCGGCTGCTCAAATATAAAGACTAATTTTCCCATGACTTCTGGGTACAGGTATATAGTTATCCTTTTAAAAAACGTCCAAATCAAGAAATAAATAGTAAGTTCTGGATAAGTTCAACTTAATCATAATTAAAACACTTATAATCCTTTGAAAGTAGTTTGAAACCAAATTATTTGCCGCAATATACGAAATTTTGGGTGACAAAGGAATTTTATAATTTTCACTTAGCTAGCCAAAATGGCTTATAATGGCGTCTTTTTCTTTTCCTGATGTTCACTATTACTATTGTAATTCCTATCGCTCGACCCTCTTCTTTCACAGCCGGTGAGCCTACAATATTCACTAGCTTTTGGTGGCACTAACTCAAATCCTATACTTAGGGTGGACCCAAATTTAAACGATTTCTTAAGGGCGTAAAATTAATCCGTCACCATTAGTTTGAAGAAGCCACCAAAAAGTCCCTGTAGCATACATAAAATTAAGGACTACAAAGTCATAATCTCCAATCCTTAATTAAAATAGTGAAAACGTGTTATATATCGCAGGTAAACAAAAATGTAGTGAAGTTAGTATCCAAATATTAATAAAATAACAATCAGCAATTAAAAATTATTACATTTACTGTAATTGCAACTCTGGATAAAACCATTTAATATTAATTAGTGACTCGTTCTCGGCATAGAATCACCATGTTGTCATATTAAATAAATTACGTCGGGGCTTCTAAAAATACGGTAAAATATTACAAATACTCTTAAAACACATATTATAGCATAAAATACGTTTTTAGTGGTTAAAATACATTTCTGTAACATTAAAATTGGTTATATTTACCGTTAATGCATTTACTATAATGTTCATACTGCATATGTCACTATATATACATATATACTGAACCTAGAATTTAGGCTACCTACTATATGTATATATGACAAATGCAACTTACATACATTTTTACTTCTTAGTTCATTTTTAAAAAATAGCTTGTTTTTACTGTTTTTACATTTAACTTATTTAGTCTAACAATGTATTATTAGAAGTTGATATGTTAGTGCACCCCGACCCCACGCTTGCCTTACAATTGATTGAGAACTCGTATTCGGGAGTGTACGGGCTCATTTCCCGGTCCTGATTTCTTTTAACTGTGATTTTCTAAAATCAGTCAAGGCGGATGGAGGGATGGTCCTTAATACAGGCCACTGCTAATTCATTTACCTGTTTCTATCTCCGGCCAAGCCACTGGCTAAAGACCTCACTGTCGACCAAAATTTAAATCACTACTCATCTATCCACCTGCCTTGCTGCATCATCATCAAAACACCTACTTTTTATTGACCGTGGCCATGCAGGTTATTCAACCATTATATAGGATAGTAATGCGCTGCCTGATTTTACACGCCACTTTTGTACTGTCGCTAGATTATCCCAAAAGTTTAACATATTTAATAATTCCATGTCAGTTTGTTTTTAACTTGCGAACTGAATTGTTGTAAAAGAAACAAAAAAAGAAGTTAATGACCATTGAATTGAAAACAAAGTAAATAATTTGTGTTCGTTTAGTGTTGACAAACCATTTTAGAAGAATTTATGTAATTTATATGTATGTATATGTATATATATATATATATATATATATATATATATATATATATATATATATATATATATATATATATATATATATATATATATATATGCTATGTGTGTTGAGGGGGGGGGGGAGTGTGAGCGGGTGGCAGTAGAAAATTTGTACATATATATATATATATATATAAAATCATTTATTGATTTGTTTCTCCGCAAATATTACATTAATTTACACAATCGGGGTTCAGTATACAAAGATTACCGTTGAAGTGTCACCTTGTGTTTAGCTAATCATTGACGCGTATATGTTTGACCAGTTGCATGTACGCAAGGCGCAACGCGAGAAATATTTCTACTCTGTAAGAGGTGATCATGCCATCGTTTGCTAGTTTACTCACATTGACTTGTAACAACAAGCGGGAAAAACAGTACTAATATATTTTCCAGCTCCGGCCATCCTGATTTCGGTTTTCTATGGTTTCCCGAAATGACTCCAGGCAAATGCTGGGATGGTTCTTTAACAATGGCCATGGCCGACTTCTTTCCCAACTCCTATCATTGTACTTAGTTGTGTGTCACGGTCTAACGGTCTATAATAACCTCGCTGTCGACGTGACGTAAAGATCTCTTACCTTACCATACCTAAAATGGATGAAGTATGCATGCATTAAACTAACCTAAACAATCTACATTTAAGTACAGCCAAAAGTCCACTCCGCACTGGGTATTTGAACCTGGAGTGTGTAGTGCCTTTTTGACCAGCCACACAGACTGGTGATTCAAAAATAGAAGTCCAGAACTCCACAATAAAAATTTTGTCTTTTAAGGCGGCCGCCTGTTGGCGCTCGAACTGCGTGCAGCGTGTTCGGAGTTACGTTTATTTTTCTCACAGTGCGTCTACAATGCTTATCTACGTAAAGAAAACACACTTCAGACTACTTGTGAATGTGACTTTCAAGACATCACGCACATTGGAAGCATTATTTTAAAGCCTTCAAACTTGGCTAAAATCGCCTCTTTTCACGCAGTTGTTTCTCAAGATATATATAACGGATTTGTTCGAAATTGAGGTCTACAAGTACATTGGACTTTGATATACACGTGTAATAAAATGATGGGGTCACCGCTTAGTGTCCCACAGTAAAAACGTTACGGCGGGAACACTGCGCGCACGTTTACGACTTTGGCCGTAGAGGCGATATCACAATACGTGTGCCGGCCGACGTCGCTCGTAGCGCATCATCGATTTTCCCCTCTCACACACAAACATACCCTTCACCAGGCGGCCGCTGTAAGAAATAGAATTATGGCTTATAGATTATTGCCAGAAAGTATGATCTCTAAACCGCTGGCCTTACTACTTATGTAATTTTCGACCAGTTGGACGAGATTCTTATAGCTATACGGTCGGTTTTGAAAATGCGAGTTGCAATGTTCAGTGAAAAGTCTCTTTCCTGCAGGTAACCTGTCACAGCTGCAACCTGGAAGCCAAGATAGTCATGACTAGAGATGGTGAAATTTCGCGAATTCAATTACCTGCATGTTAGAATCAAATATCCTATGCATACTCTAGCCCTTGTCTATTCGTTAATTGTCTGATGTTCCACTGAGTAACAGCTAGTGGACAAATGGTCGGGACTTGAGTATGTATAGCATATTTGGTTCTGACATGCAGGTCATTGAATTCGCGAAATTTCAACATCTCTAGTCATGACAATGGCCAAGAAAGCGTGCGACTTATTCAGTTACCTACAAGTGGCATTTGGGAATTATTAACTACCCTAGCGATCGCCCCATTTCTCGAACGATCCTTGGGAAGCTCCAAGTCGTAACGAAGCGGAAAGTTTCATGGATTTGGGTCCGAAATTGTATTTTCTCTAGCAAAAAAACATTCGGTACAACCAATCATAAATACGCTTGTACGTGGATAAACAGATATGTAGTCCTACTGAGAGTTCTACTTTTTTTGTTGAAATACGCGACAACTTTACATCAGTGGGTATTCGTGATAGAAGGAACACTTTAAGAAGACTGTTTGATTTTCCTTTTAAGCAATTTGTAGACTATCTTTACGCGCATTTTTAGACATTAGCACAACAGGGCGATTAATAAACAAAGTGTTATGCTCACAAAATCGTACACACAAGGGAGGTTTTTCCTTGCAGAAACAAAGTTGTTTACCCCCGTCCCATAAACACACCATGAATTTACAGTAAAATATCAGTTTAAATACAAATATTTCCCGAGTTTTTATTATTTATGTCAGTAAAGTTTAGGATAAATACCTAAATTATAAATGACAGTGTTGAATGTATATTTCAAACTGAATCCCAATAGTGGGTATACATTTATTGTAAAAAAAATACATAGGTACAATTTTTTAACGATGTAACCTTTCAAGTTACAAACATAATCACGCCTACCGTACATAATCTACTGTATGTTTATCTAACAAAATGTGCAGTAATCTAGGAAGTGATATCACTATATTAAAAAAAATCGTCTTACAAAACATCACATAAACATTTACTGAGATTGTGTAGGCCTACATTACACCGCGAATGGTTCTTACAATCCCTGCTAATTAAATGTTTTCAGGAAGTAGGGTAAGCCGGCTATATATTGTGAGCCCGCCTTAATATCGTGATAAACCACGATGCGGGCTTCACAACATTTGGAAGGATCTGTATACCGTGTTCACTAGATTAGGTCTATCAACAGAGAGCAGACATATGCAGTTTAGCCAATAATTGAGCTATGTATCAAATATAAATCAGAACCAAAATGTTTAACATATTTCTGTTACTGAAGTTTGAAGCCTTAGTACCACGAGGCAAAGCAGGTTTACCCTACATTTTGGGACTGCAGCCATGGAACTTCATCTTTGACGTTTTCCTGTAGTTCAAACAACATGGCCGAGTGATATAAGATATTCTGAACAGCCCTTATAACCACGAGGTCTTGAGCTCTGGTGACTATGGAGCAGCGGCGGAATGTAAGGACAAGAGAAAAGGGAGTACTTAGATAAAACCTCAAATTGGTATGGGAAAAATTTGCAAATTAACTTAATGACAGACCTGAATCCAAATGCATTCACGGAAAAAATAGTTTGTGATAGTTGTAAAATATGTGTTAGTATTTACCCTGTCAAATATATTTTGTGTTCAGCAAAATATAATTTGCTGTTACTAAAAATAAATTGTGGTGTTAACTAAAAATAATTTTGTGTTTTAACCACAAAACAATTTGGCAGAGAACATTTACTACAAAATGTTTCTTGCAGTGAGTGGATCTACATTTATAATACACGAGTGTCACTTACAGTTCATCAGACACGTCTTAAAATCAGGACATCTTGAAATGTAGGAACTAAGTTAACGAACTAACGCCACTTCTGTACACCAAGCTATTCTTTGCCTTGGATAACATTCCCTTCAGTCGAAGAAAGCCAAATTACGCCCACCTACTTCTAAGGTAACTGACTGCTCACAAAATTTACAAATACCTAGGAACATGAAAAATTCGCGCTTTCGTTCGGGCACAAGATAGAATTCAAGCAGTACTAATTTCGCGTCACTTTCACAATTTAGTTTCGACTTGGTTAGTTGACTCCGCTCGAGGACGCTAAGTCAATATTAAAGGAGCAAATAAATACAGTAGCAATCATGTGGTATCACTACAGACTCCAGATTTCGGCGAAAATATTTGTGTTCCTCTTTCAATGCGTTATGTGTATCTATGCAGTCTTGTTGCTTGGTCATTGGAAGTGTATCTTTCTGTAGAGTAGTCACTTACTAGACCGTGCCAATCAAAACAATGTTACTGCGATACCACCCGTCTGTGTGCACTTCTTAAGGCATTGAAACAAAATGGCGCTAACATAACTTCACGAAAATCAGGGATACTTAGGTCTCTCTATGTCGCAAAGCATGGTCGGGGTGACTGATCTGTTGCCCCTTGGAAGGGCAGTCATTCAAGATTTTTCTGCCAGTAGTGTATTTGAAGGTCTTTCTGAATTGTTGCCTTTTGTAAGAAGCAACATATCCTGACGTAACCTAAACATTATCTAACGCGACAAAACCTAACTTCCACAAGCAAAGTACCGTAATGTAACCTGAAGCGCTGCTCTTCCAAAGAGCAGAATTCAGACAACCCTTCAAATACGCCACTGGCAGGAAACTCCTGAAGGGCCTGCCTTCCAAGGGGCAACAATTCAGACAACCCTTTCAAATTCAGTACTGGAACCCTTCAAATACACTACTAGTAGAAAATCCTGAAGGACTGCGCTTCCAAGGGTCAACAATTCAGATAACACTTCAAATACACCACTGTCAGAAAAATCTTGAATTGTTTGCCTTCCAAGAGGCAAGAATTCAGCTCTCCCGGATAGCCAATGAGCAACTGGTGTCTGCTTGAATACACAGATATTCTTGGAGCTAGACTAGTCTGTAGGTCAGTGAAACTGCGAATTCTTCCTATCCCTTCAAATATCTGAGGAGCGAGAATTTATACAAGGCCAGTGAAACATAATGCTGAAGGTACAGGAGTTCTGGAAGTCACCCTGCCGCTAATTGTGATTCCAGTCATGGAGCGCGCGAATAGCTCGTGAAATCGCCTGCTGCTGTCTCGAGCTACTCTCTTGCCGTGGTCATGATGAGTACTAGGAGAGGGGGAAGGGGGTGGGGCTGACGCCATGTTGGCAGAGGCGGCCGGCGAAGGGGTAGTTAATTGGGCTCGCCTCCCCCTTCCTCCTTTCTCCTACACCCTGCCGGGATAATTGGCGTTCCCCCCCTCCCCCCCCCGCAACCCACAAAGCCCCGCGACCAACAAGGGGAGAAGCTACCCTTTCTCCTTCCTTCTAATTTACGTTTCTTCCCGCTCCTTTTTTACTTTCTTTCGCCTCATTTCCCCTGTTCCACCTCCTTGCGAGCACCGCCTTGGAACCCTGCGCAGCTCCCTCCTCCCCATCCCTAACCACTTACTGAACAGAAAATAAAAGTGATCTCGATTCTGCAAAGTAGTTTCGTTGGTCAGGAAAAACACGCAGGTGTCCAAGCAATTAGGAAATGAGACGTTCCTAGAACAGCACCAGACACCAGAGAAAGGAATATTTCGCCGAGATCACGACTTGCATGCTAAAATCCACGGTCCTGTGAATACTCGAGCACCGACAATGTGTCCATAATAGGTGGTTAGAGTAGAGATAAAACGAGCACTCAAGAAAGCCCTGCTGAAGTTATATTTGCAGATAAATTCGTATCTTCCCGCTCGTAACGGCTAACGACGGGTCATCTCTAACCTCGCTGGACACATTACTCGATGTTTACGCGTGTAAAATAAATTGTATAGTCAGTATGAATCGATACAGTTTGATTCAAAACGATTATTAATTATATAAAACAAAATTATATCGATTTCGGTTGATATTGTTTCTGTATTGCTGTACTTAAATAGGAAAATACACGGGGCTATATTGCGTAATTTCGCTGCCAACCGTACAAGCAGAAAGGGGACAATATTTAACGTTGAACTATATGCAGTAATGGCTATAGGCTATTCACAATAAACTGAGCACTCAGCAGAACTTGTAATTAATTAATAATAGGTTTTACTGGGCCAATATATATTAACTTATGAGAGTGTTAAAACGTTTACACTGATGTTTAATTACATGGAAGTTTTCATATTGTAAATAGTAATGATGGCGGCAAAACGGCTGAAAGAAAAATTTATGCAGTATTCACTTTATCGTGAATGACCTATAGTGATATTTTTCAAAGGTTAAATTTTAGTGCTGAATTTATACCAAATGACCTATGGTAAGGACCTATGATTTTCGCCAAAAAGAATTCATCATCAATTTGTTTCAATGCGTATGTGTGTAGCCTATATCTGCAACTTTGCTACATAGTTACTGGCAGCGTGTCTTAGAGTAGGTGCGTCACGTATTTGGCTATGCAAATTGGAACAAGGTTAACTGCCACACCGCATGTCTGTGATAGCGAGTAGAGCCCAAGACGCGAGAGTTAAAGTGATTTATTATCTCGGTGATAACCGCATTGATATAGGATCTGCAGGGGTGATTTTGAATACCTTGAATACTATGAAGAAGTAAGTCTTTTATTATAAATCACTCAAAAACATAATTTCATAAACATTTTTTTTTAAGTATTTATTTGTTTAGCAATTTCTCGTTTTCTCAGTGCAAAAAAAATGTTTTTGTCCGAAAGCGAAATCATTAAAAATTATTGAGCACACAGTAAATAAATGTGTACTATAACAAAAATAAATCAGAAACTAGTTTCCAAAAAACTTTACAGGAAATGCTTTTAAATATAGGAATATGTATGTAAATTAAAAAAAAATGCATGAATATTTACAAATAATAGGCCCCCCTAATTGAAAATTTACAAATACATTCTTTTATATTTTACTACAGTTGTTGAAATGCCACAAAAATGTTTGAGGATCAGTTTCCAAGATTTTTTTTAATACAAAATTACTTGTAAAATGTGATACACGTGGGTTCATATCGAACAATCTGCTGACAAAAATAATTCCCCAAGTCCCCTCAGGTATTTGGAAACCTACAGTAGGCCACTTTAAAGACCTGCGACATTTTCGTTGTAGTGCCTCGACTGATATATAGAGACGGGAAAAATTCGCGGGTTCGCTGACATGTAGGCTAGCCTTCAAGAATACATGTGAACTCAAGCAGACAACAGCTGTTCGTTGGCTGCTCACAAACACAGTAGAATGAGCCCGCATTTAGTTACATTATTATTACTGGCTCATCGACTTCAAGGTGTTGTTAAATATGCAAACAGCCAATTGCGAAAGTGGAAGGAACTTGTAGTTGCTGGAATCCTAGCTTGTGACTGAAAGAAAACGCGAATTTTTCAGGTCTCTACTGATATAGGCTGTTCAGGATAAACTGAGCACTGAATACAACTTTCTGTGAGCCATTATGCATCTATCTTTACTATAATAACTACGTATCCTTCCATGTATCTAAAAATTAGTGTAAACAATTAACAACTATCATAACTTTACTTATGTATACACAATAAATATATTTATTATTATTATTATTATTATTATTATTATTATTATTAATATAAGTTTGAAAAAGTGCTCACTTTAAAGTGAACCAACTATAAATGTTCTGACGTTCTGACATTAATTTACAAGATTTTTCTGGAAAAGTACGAAATTATTTACTGACCAATGCCTAAAATAATTTTACTTGTAAATCCTTATCCTTGTTTTCGAAAAGGGCTCGCAGGAAAATTACGGCTATTTTAATTTGAAGGATTTTCGTTATAGTATACATATTTTATGTAAATTACAGGACTCTCATTTCCATAAGCATTGCCCGGCTGTAAATTTAAGTTACATTTGGAGTTTTTTAGTTGGTTTTAGTTATGATGATAATGTAAATTTCCCGTTTCAGTTATATGTACAATCATTCTTATATCACCAGAAGAAATTAATTAAGATAATTATTTTGGTCTACGCCCAACGTCGATGGATTACTATGAAAATACTTCCTTTGCCGCTTCAAAATATTTGTTGCCGCAAAGAAAATTTTTGTTTAAAGGTTACAGTGACGGTAACAAATGTGTATGTTATTTTTAAGATAGTGAATCTTCATGGTGAAGTTAGTTGTGTTAATTTAAACACAAGCGTTATGTTGAAAAGAGTATCATCTTTGCTACAAATAAACTGATATTACATTCAAAGAAAACGTTTTAAAGAACAATTTAGCAACACCAAACATTAGTTCTAGAAATTTTTCTTTGCTGCAAGCCTTAATTTATTTACCGCAAGCTAGATACCATCAAAGAAAAGTTCTTATTTGTTGTAAAGGAAACATTTTACTATACTTGGGCGTTAGGGAGAATGAAAAGAAGTGAATACAGAGCAGTGGCGGAATTAGACGGACAGAGAGAGTTGGAGTGCCCCGAGAAAATCCGCCGGCCAACTGCAACGTCCGCCACATCTCTCACATGAGAAAAATCCAGGAAAATCCCAGACCGAACCCACCGGGGATCGAGTCCGGATCTCCTAAGTGTGAGACGAGAGGTCTGACACATTGACTACCGCCCCCTTCCTTTTCCATATATTTACTGATATGAGACAAATCAATAAACAATAAAGTTTATTGCCATTTACTTTAACACAGGGCACTGCTGTTATGATAGATAAACCAATTTTACTTCAAAATAACTGTTAAGAAAGGCTCCATGCCTTACATATAGTTTTTTTTTAAATAATTTGTATGAAATAAAACTTAAGAATAAAATTAGTTAAATCAATTAAGATAAGAAATCTTACCTCAGTGGCAGGGAAGGACACGCCGTGTACAAGTGAATTTTCTAAATAGTTGAGTATTATATGTAGGACATATATTTCATTGATTACTACATTGTTTTTAATTACTTAACTTGAACATTTATGCCACAAGACTAATAGTGATACGACTTATATAAAAAAATAAGCATATACGTGCACGCGAAATGACACGCCCACACATTAGGCCTACTGAGTTATTCGGAATGTTTGTTAGTGGCCTAAACGAGCCATTAACTCGTGTCCACGATACAATATTTAAACTTACCAATGAGGCAGTTTTGCTCCGGAACAAACATATGCTTACGCACGCTGAAAAAAGTTGCAAGACGACACACGTGCCTAAGCTGGGATTCGAATCCAGAACCATCCGTACAATCAGCCTCCGAGCAAACAGCCCGGGCTCGTGAGCCGCATATAAGCCAATTAAAAAAAAAAGTAAATTGAATTCGAAAAGAATAAAGGTAAAAATAACATGTGCGATGTATGCGCTCGCTCGCTAGGGAAACCAGCATGACACATAAGCAAAGGAAACAAAAAAAGAAAGGAAGAAAGGCTTTTAATCAGCTTCCACCCCCCCCCCCATCCTTTCGCGAACGTGTTGGTGGCGTTTCACCCGTCGGCAATGCTGCCAACTTGGCCGGCAGCTCGTCAGCGCCAAGTGGATTTGTCGTGCCAACCTGATGGTCGCAAACTCCCTTATAATATGCCCCAGCCCTTTTATTCGAGCGCCTGGGACTGATCCAATTTGCCGCCGAGCAATGAAGCAGCCGTAAGGTCCACGGAGAGATGGAGAGGAGGGGAGGGGAAGTCGGAGGAATAAAAAAAGGTTGCGCGGAGGGGGAGAACGCTAACTGGAAGAACAAAGCTTGTAACGAGATTGCAGCGTCCTGTAAATACTTCTCACAACGGCGAGAAATCGCATTTCCTGCCTCGTCCTGCCCCTCGGCGGAGAACTTCGCTGACATAATACGCGCCATTTTGTACACATCATGACGTCATCTCGCCACCAAGGAGTGAGCACTTTAGGAGGAAGGTGGCGCATTAATGGCTGCCAACTTCTTTCGTCGCCGGTTTCACGCCAACATTAACTTCCTTTTCAACAGATATCTATAAAGTAAATTGTTTAGGCCGGTTGGAATTAAAATTAATTCTATCTCATATCAGCATATTTGCAGACACCGTACTGTAGGCTATATTAAATACGCCGTTACTTCACTTCTGAAACTAGCATGAATAAAAACGGAAGAAGAGAGGCGTGCATATTAAAAAGTAATTATTTGATGATCTGTTAAACGATCGTTTTGTAGACGCCATTGATGGTAAAGTGAACACTTCTGAATCCCTGAATGTGTTCAATTACTAATTTTTATCTTCCCACCTCTTGTTAGTATAAACATGCAAGTACTTTTATTTACATATGTATTTATTTATATGTATTTTATTTCACTATACTAAAAAACGGAGCAAGTAGTACAACGGTAACACGTATGCAACCACATTAAAATAAATAACTTTTATAGTCTGTAGACTATACTTAATAGGCCTACTAATAGTCTTAAAAAGTTGTAATTATACAAGCTTAACTTCCCGTCCCTACTAACAACCGCCTATAGATTCCCGTTCGCTCTAAAACTAAGAAGTTTGTATGATCGTACATACACTCTAAAATGGTAACTGTGAATATTCACAGTTTCTCAGTGATTTTGCCTCAGCTTTAAATTGTTGAAACTGCTCCATCGGGAATTAGTGGAAAACTACAGATTGTATCAGCGAAACAAACTCACGGACTGAATCAGAGATTTCCTCTCATTTAAGAAGTAGCCAACAACTTTCACAAAGATGTAAGAATAGTGTATTTTTACATTAAATGTAATTCTGCTATTTTTACTAAATTATGTCAAAAGCTCAATAAAGCATGTGCCGAAATTAAAAAAAAAATCAAAGAAATACCAACGAGATTCAAACCCAAGACATTCGGCATGTCTCATGCCTGAAGACGGGAACAGATACCAGTTCCCGAAACGTCGTATCTGTTGTCGAAGGGAGCTTAATATAGGTGGTTCGGTATAAAGTGAGCACTCAAAAAACCCCTGCTAAATGTATATTTTCAGCCACTCCGTATCTTTCCGCGCGTAACGGCAAACGATGGGAATGTCTAACCTCTCTGGACACGTCACTTAATCTTAGCGCGCGTGAAACATAATTTGTGCAGACGGTAGGAACCTATAGGCTATAGTTCGATAGTTAAAAGTTTATTAATTACATAAAATACAATTATGTCAATTTCAGTTTGTTTTATTTGCGTATCGTTGTATTCAAGTATAGGAAAATACACGGAACTACATTCGGTAATTCGTTGCCAACCATACAAGCAGTAAAGCAACTACAGTTAATGTTGGCTTATATGCAGTAACAGCTAGTGGCATTTTTCAAAGGTTAAATTTTTAGTGCTCAGTTTATCCCGAACCATCTATATCATCGTCTGTGTTATATTTGTGTGGTTGTCTACAACCATTTCTGCTGCTGTGTTCATTTGTGATGTTCTCATTGTCGCCTTTTTCATGCATCTTGTTTGGTCCGAGTCTGTTTTTTCCCCCGTTTTTGTTTTCCGTTACTGTAAATGCAGACTTCATTCCTTATTCAGATTTACTGTTATGGTTGTTGCCTGCAGCCATTTCTGGTTCCCTTGGTTTGTGTCTTGGTTTTTTTCGCTGTTTAGTTCAGCTTTTTTGTTGTCCTATTATGTAATCGTGGGTTTCTGCAAATCAGCAACATATCCAACAATGGCTTATATCCAACAAAACACATAAATTCGTCATACAATCCCAATGCAAACTTATTCAAAGATCACCACACTGAATATATTGTACAGAAAATATTGTTCTTTTAAAGCTGGAGATTGTTGTAGGAACGATCCGCACAGTGCTAACACCCAAACGTGAAGAATGAAGTGATATTGGCCAGCACTTGACATTTGGGTTTAAACGCTGATGAGAGATGATATGATGTTAGTATGGAGCAGCATAGTATTGAGCAGGACGGGGGAAACGGGATGCATACGAGAAAACCCGCCGACAAGCGGCATCGTCCGGCACTAATCCCACTTGCGAAAATCTGCAGACCGACTCTGCCGGGAATTGAACCTGGATAGCCTGATAGTCTTGGTGGGAGGCGAGTGCTCGACCCACTGCACCAACAGTGGCCCCTGCAACAACCAAACGTGATTGATGTCCCTATATTAACATCAGTAATTACCGTCCTTACAGTAACACACTTTACTCGGTGTGCCAACGCTTGTACATACAGCAGGCTATGTAGTAGGCCTAATGTTATGCATTGTGAAAAAAAGTTATGTATTGTGATTTACAAATGTGATTATGTATAATGTTGATTTTAATGTTTTTGTATTGTGAAATCAAGAATACTTTATGAAAAGAAATCATAGAGATCCTCCGTGAAAGAAATGTAATTTTCTACACAGTTCAAAAAATTAAAAAAAAAAAAAACTGTTTTCAATCTTTGGGTTATTTTATATTCTCGTGCTATTTATGAAGTGTTCCAGCTTCGGTTCTGCTGACAATTATATCTTAAGTGGCAATTTTACAATCAGAGATACAAAATAAAAAATCGAAAAAGTGTTTATTGCGAGTCAGTAAGTTCAATCGCATATGCTACGATTTTCGAGCCTTGTAGTTAACAACTTTCTTGTTCTGTTTAGCGAATCGATAAATATCACACTTTCAGAAATATTCAGCTTACTCTGTTTGAAAGCGAGCTTTGAGAATGTTTGTTTGACATCAATTAGTACGCAGTGCAAACCGTTATTCCTAAGACTACGTGTACGTACAGTACACTCACAATAAATATTTCCTGTATGTACCATTGTTCTGTTAAAATAGGGACAACAGTCAAGTTTTGTTGCATGCACTATCTTAAACGTAGATAGTAATATCAACACAACTTACAGCTGCGGTGGTGATAAACTCTATAAATATTTTCTGTGTTGGTACACAAATTTCGTTGCGAGAAAGAAAATCTTTGTTAGAATATAAACGACTTTAATGTAGCTTTGTCGCAAAGACGATTTTGTTTGCCTTATATGCCTGCACAGTAAAAAATGTTTGTAATTAAATTTTATTGGATGTGGACGTACGCCATTGCTCATGTTTAGCTGATCACTGTTTTTGTCTATTTCCATCTTGTTTCACATTGGGAATCTGGTTCTATGTTTGTGTCTGTCTTTTGTGTATGTATTTTGTGTCTGGGTGTTGTTGCCGATATTTGACTGAATTCCATTTCTAGAATTCTTTGTTGTATGATATAACAATTATAAAAAAAAAAATACAAATTGACAGAATTCCTCTATGATTGCTTTTTTTACATTTTTGTGTACGTTTTATAATTTTTTTCTTCTTGTTCGTTTTCGTACTTTGCCATTCAACACAGGTTTGACCAGCCAAATATAAGCAATGGTGTGCGTCCACAATCCAATAAAATTTAAATGTAAATTCCCATTGCAACTAACATTTAAAAATCTAAAAAATATTTCTTCTTTCATGAAAAAATTCATGGAAACTGGTTTTCAAAAACTATTTTTGTACATTTACAAAAAGTTGTGAACTTCACAGGAAATGCTTGCAAATATAATAATATGTCAGTAAATCTACGAACATGTTTGCATATTTACAAATAAAAATTGTACATTTACAAAAAAAATCTTGTACATTTTACAACCATCGTTTGAAATGTTACAAAAATTATTTTCGGCAACCAGTTTCCAAAATTTTTTGTAAAAGTAAAAAACTTTTTGTAAAATGTGACAGGCCGACAAAGTTCTATTTCGATTCATATCAAACCCTCTGCTCACAGAAATAGGTATATTCGTCTAGTCCACACGGGTATTCGGGAAATTCAGACCACTTTAATGACCTGTGTCATTTTGTTGTAAAGTCTAGACTGATACATGTTCTGACATTAGTTTACAAGATTTTTCATGTAAAAGTAAGAATATTTATTTATTGCGTAGTCATTAAAATAGTCAACAAAGATATTTATAGTTTTTTAAACAAGCCTGTGTTAAAATTATTTTCATTTCTATAAAGAAAATCGTATTATCATCTAAACTAGTGCCAAGGATAAGTTGTATAAGCTATTTCTTTGCTGTGAAAAAAACGTTCTCTTTTGCAAGCTATAATGACTCACATAAATTTTATTTTCATTGCAGTGACGAGTCTATTACTAAGCTGTTTGTGTAACAGTTAACAAAAGTTCCTACAACAAAATGTTTAATTTTTCTGCAATGCAAATTTTTATTTCATATTAGCAGCTTTAGAAATATTTTCATCGTTCCTGCAATAATAGGACTGTAATGAACTAGTTAGCAACAAATCATTACTGTCAGATTTATCAGCCTATATACAGATTTCCTTTACAACAAAAACGAAGTCCAACTCGTCCTGATTACCTTGCTGTGAAGAAATTTTACTAAATAGCAATGAAAAGATTATAAAGGCATACTTTCAAGGGAACAACATTTTTTCTTTGAAATTTTTTTTCTACAGTATTATTTTTATAGCACTGGATCTTAACGTTAGAACATAAAATTAGAAAAATCAACAAATTTGACTGTAGATAGTACGGATAAACTGTTATAATGGCAACACAAGTATTTACTGCCATTAATGTAAAATTAATTTGAAAATTTGCTTCGCAATAAAGCTCCTTTGCCGTAATTAATTAGATATAAATATTCTGCTTACCGCAACAAAATTCGTGTTGTAGCGAAGAAATTGATTTTTAAGTACAGCTTTCTTTGTTCAGCAACAATAACAAATTCATTAGAGCCTTTAACTAAACATGCGTAATGCCCATTTTTTAAGAGACCTATGATTCAACATTCTTATACAACAGGTTCTTCTCAGGGCAGTATACAGATCGCCACTAGTCAAGTGTCACAATTTTTTTTGTATTGTGTACTATTGTGACATAGTGTATTACGGCTATAATTAACAGACGAGGGATAGCTGTTACATGAAATTGTGTAGTAGGGCCTGTATTTATTTCAGGATAGTTTTACTTTGCTTAATCAGACATAAAACGCAAAAATGCGTATTAAGGTTGCTAATCAAGACTCTATCATCATATCTTCAAATAAATGTTGATATCGTTTGAATCAGGAACAGATGAAGAAAAATTTAACATTATCTGTGACAAAAGATTCTTAAAGTGAGGTGAGAAGGTTTTACAGCCATTGCTCATGTTTTGCTGACAAAACTTGTATTGAATGACAAAGTGACAAGGTACAAAAACGCAGAAAAGGCACAGAAAACAGAAGAAAACACAATCCCAGAGGAGTTACGTAAGTTTTATGTAAAGGCCTATATATCAGCAATAATTCTAAAGATAGAATTCAGTCTCAAGAATTTGACAACACCCAAACTCAAAAGACAGATACAAAGAAAATCAGATTCCCAATATGAGAAATGATGGAAGTAGACAAATTAGTGGACAGCGAACAACAATTTAAAACATGAGACAACACAAGTTAAAATCCACGAAAAAATGCGATGTTTGGGAATTGCGATGTATCCCCGTCTTCAGGCTGAGACACAGCTGGTCGGAACACCAAGATGCGAATGAAGTTCGCTAGAAAATGGGGCATAAGTAGCCTGCGGGTGTATTATGACATCTCATTGTTGTGTTGTTTGCTGTATTTTTGTTTGTGTTTTTGTTTCGTCTCATCATTGTGTCGCATGTCAACATACCTCTTTTTATAGTTTTGTTATTTATTTTATTTTCTCTTTGTTCCTTGTTTTATCTGACCAGATTCCAGTTTTGGAATTTCATGTTGTGTATCTATCCTTATGACTAAAGCATACTCTGCTTATTTATGTTTTCTTGTCTTAATTCTAGTTTTCTTTTGACAGTCATTTATTTCGCAATGGAGTATGTCCAAGTAAATAAATCCAGGCATGCACTCCCATTGCACAGTTCTTTCAAAGATCATGATATAGGTGTGTATTAGTTACATTTCCATTATTGGCTCAGATTCTTCCAGGAGGTGTCAAATAAGTCAAAGGCCAATCGCGAAAGTGACACAAACATTCAAGTAGTTGGAATTCTAGCTTGTCCCAAAATGAAAACGTGAATTTTTCGGGTCTCTAGTAATGGCGTATGTCCACAAACCAATAAATTCATATTGAAAACTCCCATTGCAACATACATTTAAAAATGTTAAAACCAACAACACTTTTCAATATTTGTGACTTACACCGCTGTGTATCTCAGCACTTCAAATGTTTGCTTGTACGTATTTTACACGTGTATAACTTAAAACAACACAGGATGATACGATCTTTGTTTTTCGGGTTTTAATGGTTAGTTCATTGACCGTTTAATAAGTTGTTTTCAACAGTGACACAAAGAACCGGTGTTGGAGTAATTTCTTGGAAACTTTGCTAACACATTAAAACTCGCACCTATAGGTTCGGGAATGCGTTTAAAAGCTCTACAGAGCACTTTACCACTCAACTACGCTAGAACGTACGCCATTATGCCTGCCAAACTTCCGCTGCCGAAGCGTTATTTGTTCAGGCGTACAAAACTCTTCAAATGCACTCTATACCCGTCTGCTGCTATTGGTGCTTCGAAAACCATTCAGGTGCTTATTTCAGCTGCCTGCGATGACAAGCGAGTTTCGGCGGAAGTGGAAACTACTTTCCTTTATGTCAGTGAGCTATCGCCTGCAGTTGTAAAAATTACAAATGAACAACAGTTAATATAACGAAAAAAAATATATAACGGAACTAGACTCTTGCATTGATTAAAACTATCAGACTAAGCTCTATAGCTATTATATAAATTTAAACAAAAACCGTTTTTATGTACGCTTTATTTTAGCTTTATTTATACAGATTTTATTTTCAGCTACAATTATTTTTTTTATTAAATCAAATTTAGCAAGCGTATATTTATAAATGATGGTTAGAGAATCGCGAATATATTTTGTGCCAACATAACCTTGAAAAAGCTGTATAGTTTCTTGCAACGTATATATGATTCGGTGATGAACTTCTGCCACAACATAGCTGTCAGCAGACCGATAACAGGCATCAAATATTACAATATCAGGATTCTTATTGGCTCAGTCAAATAGGGTAACAGCTCCACATGCAATCTAAAACCAGTAATCATCTTCAACATACGTTCAGCTCACCAGAAGATGACTGGAAATCGCTAGAGACCTGAAAAATTCGCGTTTTCTCTTAGGCACAAGCTAGAATTTCACCAACTGTCGTTGGTGTCACTTTCGCGATTTGCCCTGGACTTATTCGACACCTTCTGAAAGTCGTTGAGGCAATAATAGACATGCAACTAAACTCACTCCCATTTCACTGTGGAAGCGATCAGCTATGAACAACTGCGGTATGCTTCAGTTCACAAATATTCTTGGAGTATTCCCGACAGATCAGTGAATCCATGAATTTTTCCTGTCCATAGCTATCGCTAGTGACATGCAAAATTCGCGTTATTTTCTGACAGCTGACTAGACTCCAAGTGATTATAGGCTCATTGGACGGCTCCCGATGGCCTATGTTGTCGTGACTTGCCGCGGAGAATACTTACACGGTAGAGAGACCAACCTCTGTAAATACGTAACACACGTAAATGACAACACATAAAAGTTCGTGACTAATTGAATCGCAGATTATGCTCTGTTATGTATAGGAAAGTGAAGTTTAGTCTGCTACCAAATTATAACGCGAATTTTGCATGTCCCTAGCTATCGCTTATACGCGAAGCTGTTGCCCTATTTGACTGAGTCAATAAGAAATCCACTATTGTAATATTTGATGCCCGTTACTGATCTGCAGACAGCTACGTTGTGTCAGACGTACATTTCCCAATCATATGTGTTGCAATTAACTACACCGTTTTCAACGGTATGTAGGCACAAATAATTTTAGCGATATACCTACCATCATCTCTAATCACCATCCCTAACCATCAGAGACCTGGAAAATTCGCGTTTTCATTTGGGCACAAGCAATAATTCCAACAACTGTATTTTTGTGTCACTTTCGCAATTGGTCTTTGACTTATTGGACATTTCCTGTGAGTTTCCGAGCCAAAAATTGAAATGTAACTAATACAAACCGATATAACTTTAACAGCTAGCAGCTAACGAGCATTTGCCGTCTGCTTCAGTTCTTAAATATTCTTGCAGGCTAGCCTACACGTCAGTGAACCCGCGAATTTATCCGGTCTCTACTAAACATCATCTCCACCCATATTTAGGGATAATAATTAGAGCCACGATTTTATGGCGAAAAGATTTTTCCAACATTTGGTTTCGATGCGTCATGTGCACACCTGCAGCTCTGCTACATCGTCTGTGGTTGGATGATTTTACACTCACTGGCCTTGGCAAATTATAGACGTACAGACTCACAATAATCTTATTCTGATTGGTGCAGTCAAATGAGAAACGTGTCTGAACAAATACACGCTGCTAATAACCTTGAAACAGAACTGCCGATGTGCACGTGAGTCACTGAAACAAAGTGGGGCAAAAATCTTTTCGCGACAAAATCGTGGCCCTAATAATTAGAGGCTGGAAAATTCCTCTGATTCAATGACCCGCATGCTAGAATCCAATGTCCTATATATACTCGAGCTAGTCCATTCGTGCATTGTCTGTTGTTCTACTGAGTAGCAGCTGGTAGACAAATGGTCGGGACTGGAGTATGCACAGGGCAATGCATTCTAACGTGCGCAGGTCATTGAATCCGCGAAATTTCGCGAAAATTTTTTGTGCCAACATACCCTTGAAAACACTGTAGTTTCTTGTGACATGTATGATTGGGTGATATACGTGTGACGCAACGTAGCTGTCTGCGGACCAGTAATTGGCATGAAACGTTACAGTAGCGGGAATCTTATTGGCTCAGTCAAATAGGGTATCAGCTGCAAGTACGTACGAAAGCCAGTAACCTTTTCATAAGCAGAACGTGCGTTGAAACCCAGCAAACAGTCAAGTTTTCCCGCGATAATCCTTCATTTCTTGCGATAGTTGAAGACATCCACTCTCTAGATATGAAGTACATGTTCACGTAAAGCATTGAAACAGTTGTGAGTAGTAATTTCTTACCACATATTCCCCTGAAAAAGAAAATACTCATGCGCTTTGCCACTGCCTATCTGGAAAAGGTCACTTCTATGACATCGTCATTTCACCTAACTTTATTCCTACTCTTTGCCCTTACTCCCTCCGCTGCGAACCACTCTACACGCCTCCTCTAAAAATGTTCTGTCAACTGCCGAGGTCGTAGAACTCCCATATACTTCTTACCCTCTACGAAACCACACGCACTAGCTGTTGGCATCCCTTTACCCTGCCAATAAACCATATGCACTGTCTATTGCTGCTTGTGTATCGTTCCTCCCATTGGCTACCACGAGTCGTGAAGAGTTTGTACACCAGACATAAAGCCGATACCCTATTGGCCATAACATCCAACATTCGTCACCGCCCCACATAACCTCCAGCGTAGTGGGGAGAGGAAAAGAAGTTCTGTCAACTGACGAGGTCGTAGAACTGACGTAGCCTCCTGCTATCACAGCAAGGGCATGAGTGCATAGACGATTGTACAGTGCAGTGTAAGAATTAGTTGGACCTGGCGCGTGAGCCGTGCTGTACCGTGATACGAACATTGTTTTTTTTTTTTTTTTTTTTCGTGTACAACTACTAAATGTGTTTCCTTTTCGTTTACCTACGATAGGATAAAACACTTGAAACTATTTCTCTGTCGTTTTAAAATTACCGCTTGTTTGTTGAAATATCAATATAATTACATTCCATGTACGCGTTCATAAATTTGCCTATGTAGCCTATCACAGCTGAGTTGTCAGTAGGGAAAGGGATATTTCGCGAGTTCAACTTCATGCGTATTAGAATCCATTGTCTTATTTACACACAAGTCCCGGCCATTTGTCCACTAGCTGCTACTCACTGGAACAACAGACAATGAACTAATAGACGGTGCTTGAGTATGTATAGGACAGTGGAGTCTAACATGTTGCGTCATTGAACTCGCGAATTACTCCTTTCCCTATTTGTCATGGTTAATTTTTATCAATATATGACGACTGCTGATAACGATAAGTTATTTGATGGTGTCAGTTTTGGTAAGTTCAAAATTTGTTGAAAACATGATTGCTAGCTCCTCATGTGGTAAAAGTGCCGTTTTGGAATTCCTGTAGCTGGAAAAATACCTACCGTAATCGCAAAACGAAATGATAGAGGCCTCCGTTGGACATTTACACATAGATCTACTTCACACAAATAAAATAATATGGTCACCGCTTAAAGTCCTATTGAGAAACACTTTATACGAAAATACTGCACGCTAAGTACCCTGCACTTAGAGGCAAAGAGGTGTTTAACGCATATAACTTACTTATTGCCTCACTCGTTTCCGTGTTTCGAACTAAAAAGTAATGATAATCAAATCCAAATAACTCTTAACCTTAACCATTTTTTTCTTTACTTCTGAGAACTAAACTTTTTCAATCCCAGCGCGCGTGCATGATCGATCGTTATGTTATCGACGAATTGCTTGCTGACTCTTTCAGAGCTACACTGTTAGAAAGTTCCGTAAATTCATTTAAATATTTACAGAAAAGTTGAAAAGTACTTTAATTATACGGAAGTTGCTTCCGTAACGTTTTGTTTACGGAAGTTTGCCGCGAGCGAAGAGAAGAGACGCACATGGGCTCAGGACCGAACAGCCCAGTAAATGATTGAAGTGTTCCGAAGAAGCCATACACATCGTCTGTTCTCCTCGCTTCGCAGTGGGCGGCCACATATGTCACAACACGGAACTTATCACACCTGAAAAAATAGTCGCATCTCTTCTCTGCGTTTCGTGCCAGCTGGTATGCACCAATAAAGTTATACATTTCTGTAGAGTAAAATCTTTATTCTCAAAGTGATACAAATGAAGTTCTGTAAAATCAGGAAGTCAAAAACAAAAGTTGTCTCTTACCACTGCATTGAACTCGCCTACTTACTATATTGTAACTGTGATACAACGGTTAGTGTGTCTGCCTGCAAATCATAAGGTCGTGGGTTCGAACCCCGCTTATTTCAAAGAGTTTTTCTGGTTATTAAATGGTGCGCTAATATCTCAAGAATACATAGCAAGTAAGAGTAATTCGTACTTCTGTAAAATTGTGTGCCAGTAATTCAAATAAATTAAATTCTTTGTGAGGAAAGCGGATTGTCCGTAGTTTTACGAAGAGTTCCGTAATCAAACAAAACTGAGTGTCAGTTATTTTACGAAGATTTCTGGATAATTTTTTTGTCAGTAACTTTCCGTAATTTCACGGAAATTTTTTCTAACAATGTACATTAATTTGGCCATTTTACTGAATGAACGTACTTTACACGGACTAGGCAGTTATAAGTGCTAAGAGCAAACTTACGTACGTGCATCATGACGCATCGTAAACTTTAGGCGCAAATCAACAAACCGGAAAGCTAGCATCTCATCGACAACTCTTCTCTCCGAGATATTCAGCGGTGATTTGTCATCCTACCATTTTACGACGTAATATAACCGATAAATTTGAGCTAAGAACACACCTGATGTTTGAGGTATTCTATATCAGGATGAACACATTTAAAAAAAAACAGTGAAAGCACAGTTATTTTTTTGTCATTTTCTGTTGCGAAAAAGGTATGCACGCGTGTAACGTCACCTAAATGCTGTTCCAAAGCAAACGTCTTTCACGTAGCTATGTTCAGCACTTTTTAAAAATAAAATTTATTTTCCTAAGCTTCGCATCATTTGGCGACCTGGCTAGAAAGTCACATGAATTGTTTCGTTGTCACTTTAAAACTAAAATAATTTGCTGAGTAGACTACACTAAATATCGTAATTATAAGAACTGCAATTATTTCACTAAGTTGTAAGATTGTAACTGGCTTATCAGTTGAAGAAAATACTGATTGGCAGATAAAACAAGTATAAAATTAGCAGATCCGATCAAAGATATAATTAGTTCATTTCCCTCTTTAAAACTTGGCCACATCCTTCACATTGGATTGTTTATTTTTGCCTGTTTCTTTTTGTTATGAGACGAAAAATATGACTTTTCTATCACAGATGACATTCTATGTACCGCATTGTAACGGGCGGTACATGTATCATCAACAGTGATAGAAAATTTCATAGTTTTAGTTTCAGAATTAAAAAAAAAAATGTAAGAACAAAATAACAATCCAATGAAGAAAGTTAAACAAACTAATTCATTCTGTTGTGCTAAATAAAATTTGCGTAAATAATTTTGGGTAGTTACATGTCTATAGGCCAGGTCATACAGTACGAAGTACATAGAATATCATTATTAGAGACGTGTAAACTTCGCATGATTTTCTGCCATTACACTAGACTCGTTCAACGGTTCTCGTTGGGCGACAGCAGCGTTGTGATCCATCTCGGAGAACGCTTCTGGTATGCAAAGGACAATTTAATTTGTCAGAAAATAATAACGTGAATTTTCCGTAATCATTATAAACCCACAAATTTAGTTGGTTCAACGACCTGCAGTCTGGTCTTCATAGCTCCGTGAACCGTAAAATGGGGTGATTAGAAACACTATTTTAAAGCTAAATTTTCTGTATTAATTCTGTTTTAAAAATTTTGTTCTTAGGTAAGCAAGTTAAAACCGTTTACAAACAGTAGTTTTATAGTAATTATAATTATTTCAAGCAGAAGGTGTCAACTAGGAATTCATTTCTAATTTTGTTTCTATTCACCCCAGTGATTCTATTCACCCCGTTTTACGGTACACTCTGTTCTCAAATACTTGTGCATTGGCTGCTGCACCAGTTAATGGCCAGACGTTAACTGGACAGGTGCGGGAGTTACTGAGTGTTGTTATACAGATTTACTATTGGTAGAGACACTGGAAAATCGCGAAAATGTTTACGATAGTCTCCAATAAACTGTAGTATATTAACCGTGATACGTGTGAACAGTTTTGGAACAAATCACACACGCTGTGTGTTCAAGCTGTACAGTTCTAACAGAGTTTGTTGAAGAGAGAAACAATGCTTCAAATAAACCATAGCCAGTATCAATACGAAACATTCAATGTTATACATAGCATATTGAAGCCTAGCAAATAGTAAACTTTTCCCGCGATTTACCAGTATCTCTAACTATTGGTTTAGAGTCCTCAAGGAAGAGTTTCATAAAGAGGCATCCAAACATGGAATTGAAGCATCTATATGGAGGTTCAAAATTATTGGTTTTTTAAATACTATCGATAACAGAAAATTCCATACTTACATTTAAGAGAAGTTCACCGAAAAATTACTTTTTTTATTTCTTTTATACGTGTGTATGTTTGATTTATAGACATCCGTCGCAACTATTTTTTTACTATAGTGAATATATTTTAGCTTCCATAGATTTTGTATAATAGTATTGTTGCGTGCCATGTTCCTGGAGGCCAGTGGTCGGCGGCTGTTTCGTAACACCTTGAGGGCTGGCCGATGACTCAAAGCCCGGGTGGCTCATAGTGGGAAAACCGCCGAACCTACGTCATAGATACCTGTCCCAACTGCGTCTTAACCCTTCGAGGGCGGCCGACGTGACAGCCAGCATATCCGAAACATGA